>OMPJ01010028.1:90638-134420 GCA_900312935.1 Carapus acus
AAAAAAAAGGAGGGTGGGGGTGGGGGGGGTTGCACCGCAATCTACAGTTCTCTCATGATTTAATGATTTATTTGCATTGAGGTACCTACCTTCAACATGTCTCACCAAGATCTGCTCCTGCAGTGAATTCTTTCAATATGTAATGGCAGTGGGAAGCTGCAGAAATGACACTGCCTTGCCACAGGATTTCTGCAATTTCAGTGATCAGAAGACAATTTCCTTTCTAAATTCATAGATTCATGAGGTATAGCCATCTGCTCGGTGCCTCTCTTCCCTTGCTACTCTAACACAACTTTCCCTGTTGTCCCCACTGTGATGCCTGTACCATCTCAGCTCAGATATCAGCACACCTTGCTGTTAATGGGAGCATCTCAGCACTGGCACCCTGAACTCATCCCATAAAATTCAGAAGTTCTCCGCAACCCAGCCAATACTTGCATGGTACTGCTAATCAGAACCCAGCCTCAGCCTTTTCAAGTTAATCCGTCAAAGTTTGCCAAGAACTGTGGTGGCATAATTGCTAGAGATACAACCATTAGAGAACATATACCTTACAGCTTCAATTTTGCAATCAAGAAGCTTTAGGCTTTTGTCGGCCTTTGTGTCTGAGTGTGTTTTTGGTGTCAGAATAGAGCTGACGTCTCTCGCTGTAACATGGGGTCCTTGTTAAGAAAGGTGTACACATACAGTAGATCCTACCTGTGTCACCATCTTCAGTCCAAGGGAATTCTCCAAACATGATGTGAAGCAACCTCACGACTTACAGGCAATCGACATTTTGACATGGTTTGACATTTAGGTGCATGGTTGAGATTGTTCAAAGCCCAAAGGTGCAATATACTGACCACAAGCTGCACGCAGAAAGCAGACTGACATCACTATGTCAGTCTTGGATCATCAATAGAAATTACCTTTCCATGTTGTATTGTTATGCTTATTCACATACTTACTACAGCTGGTGAAAAATGGGAAAAATGCGAAAGGGATAACGTTGGCAAAAGTGATAACTGGGGTTTAACAGTGGTTGTGGTGCTTTTACCTCTAAAACGCAAACTGGATACTTTGTGTATTTGCAAGGTCAGCAACAGCCTTCAGTGAGACACAATATACGACGTGTGATGTACAGTAAGAGCCGTGGAAACAATCACGCAAGTCTCTCCGTAGCAGACGGGCCTCCAGAAAACTGATGTGATTAGAACAGAGTGAAATTAATCGTCATTTAGATGCTTGAAGTTGACACCCTTACTCAGCACATTAGATGTGATACAATGATACAGTTCTTCACAGAAAATAACAATCAACATTACGAAGGAAAGTTCTTTTTTTCTGTATCAAAAGAGTAATTTTGTATAAGCAGTACCTTAGAAGTATGTCAAGGGATTCCATGTCTCTCATTATCATTATTATTATTATTATTATCATTATTATTATTATTATCTCAGCAACATGCGATGCAACCTTCTGGCAACATTGTCCCCTAAGCATCCTGAGGTGTTCTGTTTTAAAAACACTAAAAGGAGCGAAAAAAATGCAATTGATTGATTTAACCAAAACATTTTGGGCTTACCTTAAATAAACTCTTAATTAGGTTACTCACTGCACCAAACTTCCATACTATATACTTAAATGTCTGGTGGCCTCAGTTTCCCTTGACTTTAAACCTACACGTGAAAAACAAAACAGAAAGATGAATAATATGACACATTGCTGATACAATCAGGTGATAGCAGGTTCTGCAGAGGGTTAATGGGAGGTTTCTACATCCATCAGTGTTGGATAATTCCAAGCAACTCTTCTGCGCGTGAAAAGGTCAATATGGGGGACAACCCTCATAGATTCTCGCGAAATACAAGTAAATCCTCTTTGAGACGAAGGCTTGGGGTTTTAGCCTATGCCAGCTTTGAGTTACAAATCAATATGTTTTGACACTAAAGTGAAACAATATGAAATGTGCCTCAGCACGTGACTGTGACAGTCATTTTTTTTTACGCAAACCAAAAATGTGAGGCTCAGTCTGCACAGCGTTACTCAAATGAGAGGTAGAACTTCCATTTCATTGCACATTCAATCAGCATATGATCACTGAAACTCTTGAATCTTGAACGTTGAACCACATTTAATTAAATTGTTCTCTTTTTTTTCAATGAATGCAAAATGAAAAGTAAAGGTACTTTGATTTTGCAGAGTACATCAAATGTTATTCAACAAGATATAGTCATGCGTGTCCACTTCACAGCTGAGGCTAGTAAATTTATTTTCCCTTTATTTTCATAATCATGCATTCATAATTTCCTATTTAACCCATTCATTCTGCATCACCTCCGCAGAATCGCAAGCACGCACACATAGACACACACACACACACGCGCACCACACGCAAACGCACACACACACACACACACACACACGCAAACGCACACACACACACACACACAAAGAGAAGTTCATCATGTGTGACTGGGGGAGTACACCTCTGATGGCAATAATTCTGTCACATTGTTTATAGATCATATTATGTGACTATGTGTATCGCTGATTGTTTTGGGGTACGCTAGCAGAAAATAGTGTCTGTGTCATTTCAAAAGTCATTTCCTATTCATCTGGGGTTAGAGCATTACTATTTCCCTCATTACTTTACAACGAAATATGGAGGGGGAATTTGCATGCTGTTGAAATTGAAAACAACACTGAGGAAGCGGTGCGTTGAATCAGTTGGGGAGGGACTTTAATCACAGTGTAAATGAGTGGGAGAATTTCGTGGCCATTCACTGCCAAGCTTCGTTCTATGAGGACATTTGTTTGATCTGCTCATTATGTTACTTTATAATGAAACTCAGACAAAGAAAAACAAAAACTGGGCTTATTTTGGTCTGCGTCTATCTGTCATTTATCATAATTGACCATCAAAATCCACAACTTTACTCAGGAGGTAATAGAAAACAATTTTACAATGTAAGATATATTAATTGAAGAACAACAAGAATATACCGAGAGTTTTGATTCTATGTGCAGCACCACTTCTACTGAGATAAGTTGTGTTTTCATGGTGTATTGGGGGACGTATGACACATGGCTGTGATTTGTGACAGAATTTTCTTGCTGTACTTTTCGCTCAGTTGTTAGACATTGTTATTGTAACGAAATGTAACGAGTATGTTCATTTACAGCAGGGCCAGGAGAGGTTACTTATATGACATATGAGAGCACCTTGTCTTGGAGAATGCGTCATCTAATCTTAGAGAATGCTAGATTTAAAGAAGTTGAGTTATGTTTCCCAAAATGTGAAATTACTGTGAGAAAAAGAAGTCAGTTGAAAGGACTTGACCAGACCCACCAGCGCTAGGTTATGGGTCCACAACAGGACAATTTTCTCACCGTCTACTTTTTGGTCTTTTCTCCATCTTATTGATCAAATATGAAGCATCCTAGTTTCCTTTAGGCTGCAATTGTACCTGTATTCAGTGTCACTGTGATTTATGGTAAAAGGTCCGAATTAGAAAATGCTCCCTGAGGCATAAAGGTCATGTATGGCTCACCTGCAATATCACCTGACCTGCTACAATGACTTCAGCCATTCACTGATATGTGCAGTTTATGATTCTCTCTGGTACACTCACCAACAAAACCTGTATTTCTTTATGCAAATCCACTTCTGAGAGGCACCAGTTGATGATCCTATATCTATATGCATATGACACTAAGGCATTAAAGTTAATTTACCAACTTGGAACTTGAGTCATTGTATCCACTAAATTATAATCACAATTTCACCCACATGCACGCACCTACGCAAATGCCAATTACCACTTTGTGTCTTAATCACTCCCTCCATTTTCCTCTCCACCTGTCACCCTCCACTTGTTTCGCCACACTCCCAGCATTCTGAGGTCTTGCTGTGTATTGTGTGAAATATTTCATGATTTGCTGTTGTTGTTGATGTTATTAGGGGATTGCAATCAAAACCATATAGCCTGCTGAGTAATTTCTTACATTTAGTGTTTAATCTTCAATCAAGCATATCTTAATTGATATTTTCAAAGACAAACTGCAAGTACATGGCAGACAATGTCAGTGTGCAAAACCTTGGTTATAGCAATTGAGATTGTTTGTGTGTTTGTTTTTGCTTTTTTTTTAATTACGCAATTGATATTGGGCAAGAATGAGTCCATGATTGCATATGGGTAGAGGACATGTATCAGTGTTACATTGAAATTTGACAAAAGTGTAAATCACATTCACCAAGCAGGATCACAAATTGCAATTTTGTGTAGTAATTGCAAATCTGTTAGACTGCCCTTGGATTCTGTGACACTGTCTCATGACTTGTTCTCTTGAATAATGAAATCAGTGGCACGTGTGGTTTTGGCTGTGGCATCAAGATTTGAAGATTTTTTTGGGCGGTGTATGTCTGTGTGTGTTATTACTATTGCTATTAATATATCTTGGCACAAGTTCCAAACATTTGAAGCATTTGATGAAAAATAAACTTATTCAAGTAGATGAAAAACATCTTATTTGTTATCCCTCTATTTCTTCCCTGCACTAACGTGACATACTGAAACCACACAGTCTAAGCGTTCCAAAGCGAAGTGCAATTAAATAGTTTCACCATCCCAACGGTGGAGTGTGTACCGGGGAAAAGTTGCATCATTACAGAGGCTGAAGTCAGTTCAAAGCAGCTTAACGTATGTAAGATTGTGTACCACAATTGTCCTTGTATATGTTTTAACAGTCTTTAATTGGTTTACGCTCTGACTTTCGTCACTAAATAATGAGTCTAGTTTGTTCAGCGCAAGATGCGATTGTGCTTCAGCCAGCCATGCCAAGGCATGTCCTGTGAGGGATTTGGACATATAGTGGTTTAGATGGGTTTCCCTCATTGAACCAATGATGGCAGTCTATTCATTAATACACAATGGCAGGAACAGTCCTTGGAAAAATAAATAAATCAAGTTTACTCTTGATTGATTCATATGTTCATTGAAGTCAGAGCTTATGTATTGGAGATGAAACTTTAATCGCTCCCAATCTAAATTTAGGTGGCAGGTGATGTAAAGACTGTCACAGTTTTGAAGTTTAAGATGTAAAAGTGCAGAATGATTGACACATTGAAGTCCATCCGTTGACTCCTTCTCATTGTTTTACATAATTGTGCAGTTGGTAGAGATTTTCACAGAGAAGCAGACATTACTTTCGGTTTCATCACTTTTTATTCATAATTCATGGTTTTCAGGACAATGAAAATACCACATCAGCATTCAAGCTTTTTTTTTTTTTTTCAAGTATGCAGACAAACATTACTTTGTGCTCTGTCAAGCATTTGGTTGGGAGATTTTTCTGAATAAAATAGTGAAGCGCAGACACACACCAGCCACCCATTTGTTTGTCTGGGAACTGGATGTCATACTTAATTTAAAGTCATCTACAAAACAGGGGGCTGTTCTTTTTTCTTCTTCTTCTTTGCCTTTTTTCCTTCTAAGCTATGACTGAGCATTGCTGACAAGTATAACAAAATGATTTTGTGAGTAAAATGGCAATCATACATATGGGTTTTTGAGGGGAAAAAACACAGCTCGATGTTATGGGAGCAGGACAAAATTTAGCCTGTTTAGAAACAGTAAAGCTCACTGAAAAGAACGAGAGAAATCATTGCACAAATGACATCATGCAAAATTCATGATGTATTCTTCATTCCACAAGTTCAAAACTGCTCTGGCTTTGCCTGAACTCCCTTTATCTTGAGAAATGGCTTTTTTCAAATACAGTTCATTTGAATTCCTAAACAAACTTTAAATAATGGATGGTGGAACTTCAGAAAACTACTTAACCCAAATTGTGTAATAGCCTGTCAAGATTTTCTCCAATATATTTATTTACCCGCTTTCTGACATTTTCTTTCACTACGATCCAACATTATTTAGGTCTCTAACTGAGGGCGAATAATCTCTGCAAAAGGATACTAAGCAAACAACAAATAAGTAATGCCTCTCTGTCAACAGCAAAGTACACAGTCTCATGCCGAACTGGACTAATACATGAGCTGTGTCGCTACAAGCTTTTTCTGTATGCACTTGTAGACATCAAGGCACAAAGCTTCCCCAAATGTGCGCACTCTTGTAATCATTAGTACTGAATTGGGGCAGCACAGCCTTGAGCAGATTTCATGTGAAATGTTTTATCCTTCGCTTAAGCAGGGATCAGCACAACATTCTCTGAACTTCTGACTTAGTTTTTTGACCAACTATGATACGTGATATAATGTATAGAAACCTTATATTGTGCTAGCTCTCTAAAGCCAGCAGTCTTGGAGATGCAGTGTTAAATGTGTGTGTGTGTGTGTGTGTGTGTGTGCGCGCGCGCGCGGGGGAGGCGGGGGCTGCGAGAGAGTGTTCCTCAGAGGAAGGAGGTGTTCCTGCTCGATATAGCCGTCTGCTGTTTCTATTTGCGTTAATTTGGTGGGCCTTGTGTAAACAAAACAATGAGTGTTAGCCACTAGAATTTTGTCATCTTGTCACTGTTGTTTGCCTTTGCTCTATTCTTGAAGACGCCTTTCAGCTTGTTTAATCAATGCCCAGGGTGGCTTACTGTTCTCGAATTATCTCTCTGTAGTCTCTGGAGCACCCATGAAGCCCAAATGACTGAGTGGCTGGGTTGGATAGCTGATTTATGCATTGAGGTGCTACCAGTGGGCAAAAACAAAGTCACACTCTTTGCCTAACTGTGGTAGAACGTGTGTCAACGTGGCTTTTTGGTACACAAAAATACTAACAGTCACTCGACTATCAGAACAAAGTTCCAGGCAATTGATCAGAATATGTGAAATGAAGATTTCTTGGTCTCTTTGAAGGATTTCGCTCCCCTTTGTTTGTGTTGTCTGTCCATTATTGCTTTGCCGTTTATCCAAAAATTCTAACATCCACTTAGTGTGGACTATTTTTAGGGAATTATCTTACACGAAGCAGCAGAAGAAAGCCACTGTAATGTGGTTAATATAAAGTAGCACAGCTTTATAAATGGGTAGGAGTGTATTTTGTCCTGACTCTGATCTCAGTTGTCTGGAATTTCACACACAATTTTCACTTTCAGACTTACTAATAAAACAGAATCCTTTGTAAACCAAAGAAAACTCCCTGCTAAATTATTTTTTTTAATGTATTACTCTATAAAATACCAACCACAAAAAGTTCACCCCCAAAGTGTAGTGTGGCTCCTGTGATGGTCCAAAGCCTGGGAAAATGGTAAGGATTGTGTCAGGATTGCTTCCAGAGTAAAGCTTGTGCCAGTTTTGCTTTGCAGATCAAAAATAATATGAACGCCATACTAGATAGGTCATGGTCTACGTTAACAATGACCGCCTCCAGTGCTATCGGTCAACAAGGTCTGTGTGGAACCTATGCTAAAGTTGCCTGAAGGCGGAGGAAGAAAGGAGGCTGGCAAGCTCGGACGAAGCATCAGAAAAGAATTGGTAAGAGTGTGGAGATGAGAGTAGAAACATAAAATGCAAGGACACTGACTGGCAAAGGGAGAGAAATAGCTGAAATCTTGGAAAGAGAGAAGGTAGATGTATTGTGTGTCCAGGAGACCAGATGGAAATATAGTATGGCTAGGAGCGTCAGAGGTGGATACAAACTGTTCTACTGTGGTGCAGATGGAAAAAAGAATTAGTCAGGAGTCATTTTGAAGGAACATTTTGTGAACAGAGTAATCAAGGTGAGGGGAGTCACGGGTAGACTTATGGGGTTCGAAGCTTGGAATACAAGGGGTAATGTTGGGTGTTGTCAGTACGTATGGCCCACAGGCTGGATACATGTCTGAAGAGAAGGAGGATTTCTTGAGTAAGATGAGGTGGTAGACTTTGTCCCTAGATGTAAGAGAGTGGTCTCCACAGAGGTAAGAGAGTGGTCATTGGAGCAGACCTCAATGGGCACGTTGGAGAAGAGAGCAGGGGGAACAAAGGGGTGCAGGGAAGATTTGGTGCTCGAAAGGAACTGATAGTACAGATGATTGTGGATTTTGAAACAGGGGTGGAAATGACAGCAGTGAACACATATTTCGAGAAGAGAGAAGAACACAGGGTGACCTACAGGAGATGGGGGAGATGCACAGAGGTGTGTGTATCCTTTATTAGAAATGTAACCTGAAAGATGTCAAAGATTGTAAGGTGGTGCTACGAGATAGTGTAGTAAGGCAGCATAAATTGGTGGTGTGTAGGATGACCTAAGTCACCATAAAGAGGAAGCAAGTAAAGCCAGCGCCCAGGATTAAGTGGTGGAAACTGAGGAAGGAGGAATGTTGTTAGGAATTCACAAAGGTGTTGGGTCAAGCTTTGGAAAGTCATGAGGATTTACTAGATGACCAGGAGAGTGCAGCTCAGGTGATGAAGGTTACTGGTAGAGAGCTGTGTGGTGTTTCTTCTAGACAGAGGACATTAGGCAGAGAGTTGTTGGTGTAATGTGGGTGTACAAGAGATTGTCTAGGGAAAAAAATTGGAAAACATTAAGTGGGATGGACAAGGAGATGTCGTCAGTAGGGAGGAGTACTTTGAGGCTAATAAAACAACTGCAGCTGTGGCAGAGGCATGGCAGCAGTCAACCCATAGAACACACAGTTAAATGAGAGGTTGGACAGCAAAAAAAAAAAAAAAAAAGACAAGGGCTTGTATCAGGTGGCTAAGCGGGTACAAAAAGCTGGGAGAGATGTACAGCAGATTAGGGTGATAAAAACTTGGAATGGAAAGCTGCTAGTGAGTGAACAGAGTGTCTTAAGAGGATGGACGAAGTACTTTGAGGACCTAATGACTACGGAAAGTGAGAGAGAGAGGAGGGCAGATGAAGGAACAATTGTAAAGAGGGGAGTGCAAGAAATTAGTCGTACGGAAATGAGGAAAGGTAATTGTTTAATTTCTAACCAGATTGTTTAACACAATCTTGAGGGGCAAGAAGTCAGATGGAATCGAGGCAAGGTAATTGCTGAATTTCTAACTACATTTTTTAACACAAGGGGCAAGAGGATGCCCGAGGAATGAAGGAGAAGTGCATTTGTGCAAATCTATAAGAACAAGTGTGATCTGCTGAGGTACAGTAACTGTTAGGCAATTCCTGCGTATTTGGCAGGAATGGTTAAATGATAACAGTACTTTTGAACCACAGTAATTGTAATCAAGTGGGACTACTTTGGCTTTTTATGTCCTGTCTCAGCAGTGTCACCAACAACTTGTGGAATCTGTCAGGGTTCCTGCTCGAGAGGTCTGTTTTTCTGGTGACCTCTACTTGGTCCTCATGCTGCTTTCTGTTTGGCACAGGTGTGCGCTGGGCCACGCCCATGCCCTTGTTTGGAACTTCTGCATCTGATTTTGTCCTATGTCAATTGAGACACACACCTGACTGTTGTTTACGAATGATGAGACCAGGTATTTAAGTCAGTTCAAGTTCAAGCCATGTGTCTTGGTCTGATTGTCGTTCTGTGTCATTCCTATCGCAACTCTTTGTCTAGTCTGGGTTTTACACGCCTGTTTGTAGCCTCATAGTTATTTTGACCTCTGCCTGTTTTTGGATTTTGCCTTTTGTCCAGAAACACTTTTGCCAAGCAACTTCCATTTGCTCATGTTCTGCGCCTGACTCCTGCCCGTCATCTGGCAGAATCACTGACATTGTGAAACCAGGTGTTACTCAGTCTTTACAATCAATGGATCAATAAAGTACCTGCCTATCTACATATCACATTCTGAAAATATCTAGACCCAGTGATGCAGGTGCGCTAAGTGATATTACGTCATTATCTTCCTGACTGTTGATTGTTTGCTTGATCATGTAAGAGCTGTGATATGTAAGTGGATGCATGACAAGTCAAGTCAATTTCATGTGTATAGCACCTAATCAAAAGTCATCTCAAGGCGCTTTACAAAATGGAGCAGGTAGTGCTCCTCAACATGTACACACAAAAACATACATTCAAAAAACACTAACAAACAGGCAAAAAAACAAAAAAAACAACAACAATAGCCCCCCAAAAATCATGCCTCTTTAAAAAAGATTTGGCCTAAAACCTAAGGTCTGAGCTTGAGAAAGGAGGGGTGGGGGGTCGTTTGCTAATGGGTGAATGTTACTCTTCCAGACATATAAATTGCTTTTAAGCGAGGGAGCAGTTGAAAATGCCTAAAGGTCCTGAAGTAGAAGTCGGCCCATTCTCCGGGGAATGGGCCGACTTGAAGGAGTGAACTGCATGGATGGTGAATACAATTAGGGACCAATGGCTTGACTCACACTTTCCCTGTGCTGTGCTATAAATACTATAAAGTGCACTGACCGCCATAGATATTGCCTCGTATACTCAGTGAAAACGCCGTAAATTCCTCTTCCTTAATCATTTGAGTTATTCCTTTCCGGACAATGAAAATGTTGAGGATCATATATTTTTGGGAAATAAATGATCTGTATAAATTTTGACCGTCAATCGCACAACATAAAAAGACACAACACTCATCCTGGAAAATGCCCAATGCCACTAAAATCACTTCACTAATTCAGTAGTTTCAATATTGAAAATGAGACAGTAACCAATCAGTAACATTTGCAACCTTCCATCCGGTGTCCATGCCAATGGTGCACAACTGATTACAGTCACAGCTTGAGGCATTAAGTCGCCTTACCAGTGAAATCATAATAAGTGACCCATCTGGCAAGGAAATGCAATCAACTCAGTTGGCACAACTGTTGATATTAATGACGCTTGTAACACTGTGGTGACATCACAGAAGGACACAACGCTTGTCTTGAGATTAGATGACGGTATCATCTTTCAACCATACAGTGCCAGTTCATTCCCAAGCTCCTACAGGTAGGAGGGCAAAAGGTTGAAGTGTCCTTGACCAAGAGGCTGAATTCCCTTCTCCCTGGGCTCCTTACTAAGTGGCGTCCCGCTCCTCAAATAATCAGGTCAGGTCAAAATAAAGAGAGGCAGTCCCTTATGGTGAATGGAAACTACTTAAGTTTAACTCGACACACTGGTATCCAACCGGTATTTTGGCACCACAAATACATTTCTAAAACCACAGGAAAGGATGAATACTGCAAATATCACTTCTCATCTTATGCATCTATCTTACCGACATTTGTTGCTGAGCTTCTGTTTATTACGTTTATTTGGAGGGGAGAGCCAAGTTGGTTAAGAATGAGAATTTGAAGTTATCATCACTATGATGCAGGAAATGCCACCGTTTCACCTCATCATAAAATATGAGCTTCTTTGAATGCTAACATGCTATTGTGAGTGCACTTCTCTTCCCAGTGTGGTTGATAATAGTGTGTTGGCACTATGGATAATGCTGCTAGTTTCTTTTTGTTGTAGTTGTTGTTGTTGTTTTCCTTCTTTTTCATTGAATCTCAACTTTGCTGCTGTGCTTTTAGTTGCTACTGTCTTGGCAATTGTTGTCCAGACTTGACAGGCGTGTTCCTGGACTCTTAGCGTTTGACGTATGCTTGCAAACTTCACAAAATGCTGTGCATAACTGGAGGTGCATTTGCTGGGACCGGGGCCATACATTGCATGTTACCTGCCACACAGAGTGTAGATGTTTCACTTAATGGAATTTCTTTCCTCTTCTCTGAGCTACCTTGTGGTGTAGAGACCATATGACAGCTGGTGTGCAGCCCACACATAGAGGCTTTGCTGGAAACCATATTGAACTCTCTGATGTGCCTTGTAGGGAAATGGTCAAAAAGCAGCTTGTGTCCGTCCCATACAATTAATGTCCAAGTAGATACTGCATTTTCCTCCATCACAAGAAATAGTCTTTAGTGGAACAGTTATGTAGTAGCTGTGTCCAAACACACACAATGACATCTCAAGCTTTTTTTTTTCTTTTTCGTAGCGCATCAGAGCGCGCTAAAGCTACGAGGACTGACAATGTCACAAAACATTAAACCAACACATTGTTCTTTCAAATACAATATGTTCCGGACCAGCAGGCTGACTAGAAAAAAAGGAGTAATTGGTATCAGCCAGCACAGACAAGAATTGAAGGACAACTATCCTTTATACTTTGAATTATTAAACTTTATTTATTGTGTCATGCACTGCACAGTCTTTAACCGTGTAAAGCGTGGTTGTTGCAGTGCTCACTACAAGCATCATTAGATCACCATTAAGGTTACTCATACAGAATTTAATAAGCCCTTCCTCCACTCCTCCATCCACCTCTAGGCTGTTCCATCTCGCCTTGGATGGAAGATATGCCTCTGTCATTCCTAGCCAGTCCATCTATATAACCATAAATGCGCAGTGCAGTACAACAAGCGTCGCTCTGCGTGCCCAATGTTAAGTTCACCTTCTCTGTCTTAATTGGAGTCATTATTATACGTAAGGTCAAGTTTGAGAGCGGGTGCATTGTCGATAATACTATATGTACTATGAGTAATATCATTAAGCTGTTAAATTTGTACTATTGATTTAGAATATACAAACGGGATGCCTTGCAGTAAAGTTTGTCCTACAAAATTACGACATATGGCAGGGGGGTAAGACTTGATTAGTGGATAGAAACCGGAAACTGAAGGAAACAATTCACTGTCTAAATCCAGAAGGACTACATCTTCAAGGTCAGGCTCAATGAGATATAGATTGTTTAAAGGCACTGCAGTGTTTAGGTCTCTAATGAGAACCCTCCTCAATTGCATCAGTCTCTGTAAAAGGGCAAATGTGGGGATGTTACTGAGGCTAATGGCAGACTGGCTGGGGCTTGGTATGATTACAAGAACGGTTTGAAAACATGACACAAAGTCAGACCGTAGAACCCCCCCTAACAAAGAAAAGAAAAAAAAAGAAAAAAGTGTTTTATCAGGATAGCTGAGGTGCAAATTAATGCCTATCTCCTCTTAATGTGCTATTTCTCTTGATGGTCCATGATAGTATACTTTGGTCCTCCTCATCTGTCTTCTCTTTTGACTTTGGAAAGTAATCCATTTTCCTCAATTTCTGGTCTTGAGGTTTGCCACAGAGGGCCACAGGATCAATATTTGCCAAGTTTAAACCACAGGATTATCTGTCTGTCAGGGCTCCCAACAGAAGCTCTCAGCCGTGACATAAATCTCGGACCGTCCTCCACTATTTGAGAAGGTCACACCTCCAAAGGGCCTGGTATATTTTACACTGCAAACAGGGATTAAGTACTTTACAATATCTTTCCAATATATACACTACACAATGACTCCCAGCGTTAATGTGCGTCCAATTCAATAATTTCATAATTTGCATTGCCTGCTATGTTATTGTTTCTACAATCGTGTGTTGGTGGAGTGTGACCGTAGTGTGTGCTTTGGTCCTGTTGTTTCAAAAAGATAATAATAAAAATCTGGATGCCCGTCAAATTCGTTCCAATCAACACTTGCAGAGACACAAGTTTTAATACTACAATACAAATCCAGCATCATGCTACGGTCTCTTCCTAAAGACTGATATATGCATTTCCACCTAGTCCCTTGTACAAGCATTCATGGACTCTCTGCAAATTAGGTATTTATCTAGGAAATATCAGTACTCTCAAAATTCGACATTTGAATATACAGTATATCTATCTATCTATCTATCTATCTATCGATCTATCGATCTATCGATCTATCTATCTAATCGATCTATCTATCTATCTATACATACATACATATATATATCACAAGATAATTTCTCTGTTTTTTCCTGTTGATAACTGAGTTTTCATGTCAAGAGATTCTGTTTGTTTGCAGTTATCCACAATTCAGTCCTGTGGACATTTTTCATTCAGTGTGGTTATCTCACAGTAGGAGTAACAGTTAGTCCTGTTCACAGTTACAGTTTACTCCCGAGTTACAACACTGCAGAGGTCCGAGCAGTACAACTTTGCTGGAAAACAAGAAAAAGGCCAATCAATAGAAAATCTTATTTTTTTTACAGTGAATTTCCTACAGTTTCTTTGCCACTGTTACTATTAGAGAACAATGATAATAATGCAGAAAAAATCCCAGGAGAATTCAGTCCTCCATCACCTTTGCATCCGATCTCTCAATGCAGATATTTTTCTTTTCATCAGGCCCGTGAGAAAGCTCCATGTGATGTAAAAAACTATTTCTGATTCCAGTCCATGTAGAGGACCATATGCATAAATGGTTTGGCCAAACATAACTTTGGAACCGCAGTGGAAAATATGTGGTGGTGATAGATGCAACTTGTATCTATCATTGCCAAATAGTTTTCAGCGGGTGGTTTTGAGGTGGTAATATAGGTAATTGCATTAACACTTGAAAGATCCATTGTTGTTTGACATACTATACGCACTCACCCTGTGATCTTATTTCTGCACTATGTTTTTATGTTTATAGAGCCTCAGAGGATGAGACTGCGCTGAGTGATTCTTTTAATTCACTTCATCCTCAAGACAATGCTTTACTCACAACCGAACAAATTAATATAACTGCATTATTCATTCAATCCGGTGTGTCAAACTATGTCTTTCATTATATTTCAGTTCAAGCCATTGTGCAGCTACTCTCAGTAAAAGCCTGAATAAGGTACAGCATTTTGTGAGCAACAGTTAGAGTGATGTCAGCACTGTTTGTAAAACAGGCCCATCACACAGCGTCCTTGTTCAGTGAAGGTCACTCGTAAACGCAGCATTAATCTCCCAAAGTGCAGCAGATGGTTCTTTATCCTTGAAGAGTTGAAATGTACATTTGGAATCATTATAGTAAATCCTGACTGAGCCATATATGATGCCAGACATGCATTGCACACAGTTAGAAATAGGTTTTGGACATAGGACACTGGACATTGTTGGACATTGATGATCAGATTTTTTTTCTTGTCTTTCTTTCTTTTTTGGCTTTAGAATTATTCAGCTTCTCCCAGTTTAGCTTTCAACATTGGGCAGAGGCAAACACAAAAGCCACATTATAGTCACAAGGAGATTATACTTGACTTCACATGGAGGGCCTGTAGGAACTGAGGGAAAAAAAACACATTAACCCGTTTCAATAAATAAGTTCAACCTTTGAAAACAACAGCAACAAATAATCACAAAAAACTTGTTGCTCTCATAAACACACTGCCAGCTTACACATGACAGCTATTGCTGAACATGCATTGCACATACATTGCTGAAACTCTCTTCTTCTTTCTTTTCTTTCTCTAACTACTTAGACCGGAATTCAGCACTTTTCAGTTTCATTACTCAATTCAATTGCTGTAATGACAATAAAAGACTCCTGATTCCTGTTTTCTGCTGTGCTTTATGGAGACTAAAATCTATAAATTTTAAACCGCTGTTTTGTTGGCTTGACAAAAGTGAAAAAAGTAAGGAATTAAGAGATTGTTCAGTTGGTTTGTCAGCTAATTGTAGCAGAATTTGGAAAGCCTCTCTTGTCCTTCAGAAAATCTCCAGTGTCTCAAGACATCTAAAATAAAGATAAACAAATATTTGTTATTCCACCCCATGAAGCTGGTGTACTGATGCAGGGTGAATAACCTGGAGCTTAACACTCTAGAAAAGGGTGAAATGGTGGTGGACCTCCCACCCCCCCCACTACCCTCAATGACTCCCTGATCTCCTCTTCATAGGAGCAATGATCTTGCAGGGCCTGAAGTGGGATCTGAGCATCAGCTCCCTCATCAGAAAAAGACAGCAGAGGATGTACTTCCTGAGGCAACTGAAGAAATTAAACCTGCCAAAGGCAACGATGATGCACCTCTACGCTGCCACCATGGAGTCTGTCCTCATCTCCTCCATCACAGCATGGTATGCTGCAGCCTCCGTCGGGGACAGTGACAGACTGCAGCACATCATCAGATGTGCAGAGAAGGTCGTCGGCTGCAACCTGCTTTCACATCAGAGCCTGTGCTCCTCCAGGAGTCTAAGGCAGGCCCCCACCCCCTCTCACCCTGCACACAGTCTGTTTGAGAGCCTCCCTTCCGGCAAGAGCCAGGGACAGAGAGGTGGAGCAGGACCAGAATCTCTCGGCACAAGACATTTCAAAGAACATTCCATTCTCTTTGTTTGCACCAATCAATCCAATTGCGTTAATATGGTATCATGCTCTCCTGAACTGAGGGTGACATTATATGGTTATGGAATGGAACAAAATGTGATGCAGATTCTAAGCTAAGAGTGAAACACTTCCCTCAACTACAGTGGAATTTGCTCCTCACACATGGAACATTTTAGGTTGATGGGTATACTGTTCGTATATTGTCTAATGTGAACAACATGACAACCGAAACCAACTTAAAAGTAAGACCAAGGGAAGAAACAGGGAGAGATCTTCATAACTGAGTGAATGTGCAAACCATTTCTTTTTGTCTGATCTCACTTTCTCTCCTTAGCCGAGCCCTGGTTGTCACGGCTGGCTAGTCAGCGACAGTCTCGTGCATAATCAGCCATGAGAGCTGTGCAGCAATGTAATGATTACGTACAGCATTGTGCAGAAGTTCTCTTCACAGAATGTGCAGAAAGCTCTTTGCTGCCCCACTTTACACATTCAAACAAAGGAGGATCAAACCAAATGTCTCACGTGTTTGAAATAATTGATTTACCCTCTGCTGGTCACAGAAATTCATGACCATCTCCTGACCTGCACATTGCCCTAGGGATGCTTATCATACAAAGACGTGCCGCACATATTCCATTCTGATATCAATACATTGATCATATTTTGACATTGTCTGTGAGAATTATTCCAGTGCTCTGTTATTACCCGCAGATGTTACACCAGTCCACTGAAGTCCATAAGAATTTGAGGGAAAATATCATTGCAATGATTTCAGTGAGCCTGTGGAAATCAAAAAACTATATTCCATATTCCTTATACACACCTTACCTACCTACCTATACCTATGCACCATATTCCTTTCTCCCTTGAGGCCCTGAAATTGGGCATTAAATATGTGCCAGACCTCTGCTGTGTACAGGAACAGGCATTTGTTTACATGATAAGAATGTGTTGCGATCCTATTTCTTTAAGCATATGGGACATAAAACATGTGGGAACACCAGATGGAGATTCAAAGGGGATACATCACTATACCTCTGCCTGCTGCTATTTATGGATGGAGGACAAGATGAAGACGTGGCCACAGGTTTACAAACATCTGTAGGTACTTCATGAAAACTTCAGTTATTTGGATGCATGTTCAGCATATAATTGTTAATGCCAAAAATCTAGCTTGTTCTGATTGCAGGTATTGCAGATACCAAGAGTCAGTAAGAACTATCTGTCCCAAAACAAACCGATAACTCACCAGCTGAAATGAGGGCACATTTTCAAATAAACTGCTGCCTGCACTCAGCTACCAGATGATTAGTCAATGGCTCTGTGCTACATCGGCCGTGTTACTCCCATAATTGTTTCAACAGTGGTGCGATCACGAATCAGGTGGATAAAGCAGGTAGCCTCTGTGCTCGCTTATTGGTTGTTGAATTAATGCATGTTCTCTCCCATAAGTCTTCACAATTCTCCTTCTCACCATCTCTCACACATACACTCATGCACACACACCACCAATATAATGTGATATCTCCTTTCGTGTTCATCACAGCTTTCACAGGCCTCCACTGTCAACTCCACAATGTGTGATATGAATTTTTAACACTTAAATGTATATACTGGTACTCATATATAGTCAGGCTGCATTATGGACACATTGCCTCCTCTGACACTCGAGTGGGTCTGTAGTTACACCAGATATTAGCGAATGAAAGCATGAGCAAAACATTTATGGTATCTAACATGTAGCATGTGTCTCATTTTCATTTATTTAATACAGCCCCACAAATTGCCCCCCAAAATTACACGAAGTCATATATATTTATTGATATTATATTCATGAAATATATCCAATCAACATACCCAAATGAAATGAATATTTCGTGTTGGCACAATCAGTCATACGCTGTCAAGATGGCCGCATGGTCACTCATTCGTGATAAGATTTAAAGACATGTTGGTGTGTGTGGAGCCTCAGCTGTCCATTCCCCAGATATAGTCACCACAGCACCTAAGGCACTGCACTGTACTGACAGTCTAGAGTTGCAACAGCAGTGGTCTTATCGGCAATTTGTAATGGTTGGCAGACATTCCACGCATGTGGGCAGGTGTCTTTCATATTTCTTGACAGGCTTTGGATTTGTCCACCGCCAAGAAGTTTCAGTTTGTCAGCGTTGTGCCATGATTGGTTCATGCTACCTGGTAACTTGTGCTGCTCACCGTTCAGCTGATTTATCATTGTCATGAGTCTAGGTTAGGGTGGAGACGGCAGCAAACGGTGATGAATTGCACAATTTCTTTTTATATACATATATAAATGCTACTCTCTGGCACTTATGTAGCCAAACACAATTGGCATTGGTGTCATTACTTTCTTTGTTGATGTATTCATTTGCAATTAACACCAAATAACTTTATTTTACTTTAGAAAAAATTATTGTTGTTTTAGCACTATGAGCACCACAAAACAGGTATAAAACAGACACATATACAAATAAACAGTAAAAACTGGTTGAAAGATAAATACGATACATATATGTACATTGCTCAATCACAGGAATTGTGACTCTTCTGTCCAGAGGAAGTGATTGATCAGCAGGGGATGATTAGAATTTCAGCCTGATTAAGCTCGCTGCTTTAACTTATGGAGCTTAAGATATCATGGTGGTACGGCACAGTCAGAGGCGAGAGGTTTGTGACTTCCTGACACGCTGAAATTAGCTATTTAATCCAGCAATCTTACTCTCAGCAAAACCCTCAAGCCTTCAAAAGCCGCCCATGTGGTAGCGAGGTGAATATCCCTCTGAGATCTTTAAAGTGTGTTGGCGGGGAATTTATTCAATGCAGTTACTTTCAAACTGTGTTGTGCGCCAAAGCTTTGTGTCACCTTTAAGTTTAACATTTGCATGTTGATTTTAGCCTGACTTTTAACAAAAGATTGTCAAATTCATAAAAAAGCTAATCATATTTCTTGACAAAATAACCAGTGAACACTGAAAACACTCTCAACCCCTTAACTGTTCTGTCTCGCATAAAGGCGCCACTTGCCATGAATGTGATATTATTCTTTTGCTGTGTTACATAACTTCATATCACTTCATGATGTCTGGCTTGCCCCCATTTGTCAGAATTACCCACCTTCCATGCTCCAGTGTCAGTGCGCCAGACATGGAGTTTGATCATATATTACCCCTTTTTAAATGGGTGAATAAACTTTGTCTTCTTGTCTCCCTTCCATTTATATGTAATGCTATTCTTTGTGCTCATCCATAGGCAACACGGGAGAGAGCTTGGCTGTGAATGAATATCCTGGACCATTAAAAGGTTACAGTCATCAATTATAGTTAAGAGAGGGACGGTACATGGGAGGATAGAGTGTGAAATTCAGTTTTAAAGGGAGAAACTGTACAGCAGGAGATGTCTAGGATTTAGGTCACCCCAGATTAAGATAAATGGTTGCTTCAGAAAGCCGAATCAGTATCCCAGTCTCAGCCAGAATGCCATTACAGCATCTGAGCGCACCCATCCTGACACACATCATTGCGCGCACACGCACACACACACTGGCTTGTTGTCAACAAGCATGTTTTGCACCCGTTTTGAGGAGATTAATCTCTTAATTTGGTGGGGTCTGCGGTCATTAAAACACCAAAGTTGACGTTTCTGTGCATCTAGTCGCAAAGGTTACACAAATGAATTAGATGCTTGAAGGAATTACACTTTCCATATTTATCCCATGCTCCGTTTCCAGTATAATCAGTATTTTACTGTACTGATTAACAAGTAATCACTTAATCATGTTTTACTAATAAGCCTCTTAGTTTACTGTCATGTGGATTTTGGTGCACAAGTCTTCTGGGAGATGTCGGAGGCATATTCCAAAGGTTTCGAGGCTACGCTACGCAGCTTCTGAACTGACCCTCTAGAAACCAAAGGACTGTCAACAAGGTCCTCTGAGGCCCATTAAAAGCATGCAAACACGGATCACTCTCTGTGGTATTTCTGCAGCAGTGCGGCGAATGAAGGTCAGCGGATCAAAGGCTTTTGACTGACATTCCTCGGTGCCTGATGAGCCCTCTTGGGTTTCATTGATTACCCAATGAGAGGCGAGGGCAATGGCATTGAACAGATAAAAACAAAGCACGTTGTCTTGCTTCAGATGCCGAAAACTTATTTTCCCGTCAAACATCTCGGGGGAAAAGAACAATCTCTGATTCTTTTCGGCAACAAGCCACTTAATCTGACTTTGAGCACTGTCAGTGATCCTCACATGCTGAAGTGTTGCGACACCCAGTAGTCGCATCTCACTCATACATACAGATACAACAGGTGATACACTACAGGTGAAGTTGTGTTGAATGGTAAGTGTGAAAGTGTTGTGGATCAGGGTCTCCGAATCTTAAAACTATCAATGTGATTAGAGCAAACTTTGTTTGACAACATATCTCTCAGTGTGTGTCTTTGCACGACTGTAATATGACATGCGTTGTTCTCTGAGGCACTCAAACAAAAAGTGTTTGATTGAAAAGAGGCAAATATGACCCCATCCATAATCCCACAAGTCTTTTTAATTAAGTCCTTAATTAGAGAGTTATACCCCCGAGGAGCAACTGTGAGTGTAATTTCTGATAACTGGGAGAAGCAAGCGTGCTTCTGCGTATCTGACAAAGAGAACGAGCACATTCAATTGCAGCAAATTAAAGGCCAAACTGGTCTGAGTCACGAGGGCACCTCCCCAACCTAATGATAGACTTCACTGTCCCAGGGGTTTCTGGGATATACATTGTCCAATCAAGTGTTAGAATGAGCTGCAAGAGGACAGATATATAACATGCATCTCAACATTGACACAACCAGGCCAAACAACAACTCATGAGACACACAGTGCAAATATGTCTACCTCTCAATGAGAATTTCATCTATTTACTGCAAAGCGTGAATATGAGGTGAACAAATGAGTACAATGGTGTGTAACTCTAGCTGGCAAGAGATGAAAATATTTGTACAAAAGCTCCTCTCCGGGACACCCTGAGAAAGTAACAACTTCAGCCCTCCACATCTGTAATTTTCAGGGAAACAGAAAACAATCCATTGTTCCATGTTTAAAAATGGAGACTAGACTGAGCTGCATTGACAAGAATGAGTTTCACTGTTGTGGAAATGGGTAGATTGACAGAGTGGAAACACTGCTACTTTCTGTATCCAATATGGAATAAGATCAGGCACTTATCACTTCCATAATGCACAATCCAGGGGTAAGATTACCATCTCTGAGTATATGCAAATGCCACATGGGTACACATGGGTACACATTTGGGCACCATTATAATTTTTTTCCGCTCAAAATATGGTGGTGGGGTACAGTCGAAGAGGCTGTGCATGATGAGCAAAGGTTGCCACAAGCAACAAAGGACACAAGCATAAACTTGTTAAGAAACCTGTGAAACTTGTTTATGTACATATGAATACACAAGAATGAATTCTGCACTGCAGTGCTGTGTTTTATTCATGCAAATTACAAAAAATTCTAACAAAACATTGATTCACTGAAATCCCAGGTACTTGGGTTCGAATAGGTTTGCACAAAATGAAGTTCGTGGGAGGATGTGTGGGTGGATTAATACGACAACTGCTGCGTGGACGTTATTGTCTTTATTTCTGGGCAGGGTAGGTGACAAGCCTGATCGTGCAACGAACGTGAAACCCACTATTTCTCATTTGTTGAACATCTTTTGGCATACCTGCCTGCACCTCCTGCAGCTGCCACACACAAAGATAACACTCTCACTTGGTCTCATTTGGTCCGATGCTTTGACTACTCATCCCACAATTTCTTCAAACACCATTTCACCCTGAGACATAACAATGAGTATAACTTTCCATAAAAAACACAAAAAAACTAACAAATAAACAAACAACGACAAAAACAAAAAATTAAAACGAAAGAGACTAAAGAGAGGCATCAGTCCAGGTTTTTCTCAGCACATATCCTCCAAGTCACCATGTGAGAGGAGAAATAAAGACTCTGCTGATACCTGTGTCAATATGTGGTGTTGTGCAGTGAGATTGGTGACACAGAGTTAGCCAAGAGCAATCAAAGCAATAGAATCCATCTATCGCATCCCGGTGACACTTGAATTGGACTGTTTGGCCTCTTGGCCAGGTCTGATCCTTGCTCTCTCTGCCAGGCTCTCATTTGAGCCGTTGCCTATCAAAAAAGAATACTTCAAAAAGTGAAGTTTCATCGGAAAGTTCAGGCAGTTCCAAATTTATTTGGCTCCCCAAGTCATTGATTTAAAAGGTTTCTGCAAGAGACAGCGCAACACCTGAGAAGATGTAGAAGATAACTGTCATTTGGTGAAGCCAAAATTACATCTGCCCTGCAAGCTGTTCAACTACTGTGGTGTCGGAAGTTAAAGTGGAGAGATGACACCACAACGAAGGTAAGCCCACGATGAACCTGACATTTGCGAAATA
This sequence comes from Carapus acus, assembly GCA_900312935.1. Classification (NCBI taxonomy): domain Eukaryota; kingdom Metazoa; phylum Chordata; class Actinopteri; order Ophidiiformes; family Carapidae; genus Carapus; species Carapus acus. The sequence goes on from OMPJ01010028.1 coordinate 113,120, forward strand.
ACGACACCATCTGCCTCTGTGTCTTCAAGATCAATTGGTTGTTAAAACAGTTTAAACAGCTGTTAAGTTGTTAAAAACAGTATTGCATTACCACAGTTAGATCTTATACTGCAAAGTCTGGTGTTGAGATCGATAGATATGCATTTCCAACATTACATGAATCCTTTCTGTGGGAATTCTTGGTCAATATTGACCAGGATGCATTTAAGAAAAAATACAGTCTGGAATCAAAATGTCCCTTAACCAGTTCAACACGCATGACTTTTTATGGATTGTATTTGCATTGACTGAGGGCAGCAATATTGGTCAAATGGTTGGATGCTCCATTTTGGCTGACCAGATAGCTGGGAAACTCCACGACCACATGGCCATGAAATTAGCCATGGATATTTGCAATCTCACCGTATTGATGATGTCCTGACCTTGTGAAGAGAAGCGATTGTTTTTTTTTTTTCTACCTCCACATTCCAAAAGTAACATTCCAAGAAGTGTTGGTGTTTTCAAGTTGCTGCTTATATTCTGCCGACAAACAGCACCAAGCGGAGGAAGTGGAGCTGCAGAGTAAATGCCCCAAAGCAAATCTTCGGTGAAAATTCCTGTGCACTTCACTTTTCCATTGCATTTCTGAAAATTGTTTTGCTGACCCCACTCAAGTGCACAAACACCCACACATATGCATACAGGAATGCAACTTAGATATACAGTGCTCCTCCAAAACAAAACCCCACAGTGGTGCAGCGGTACAGTGAATGAGTGAGTGAGTGATTTATTTCACCTACAAAAACATATTTTGTGAATCGGGTTGACTGAGAGGAGACAGAGTCTTGAAGAGCAAAGAATGTGAGTCAAAGACTGGATTCTCTCGCTTATTTTTTTTGTTTGTTTGTTTGTTTGTTTTTTGCCATCACTCCTGCAAAAAACAAAGACACGTGTGCTTACCTTTCTTAAACCATCTGGGTCTGCCTTTCATTTATACGAGGAGATAATAAGTGATGCAAATGAACGATATGAATTCACATCATTTGCAAATATACCCACACACAGTCAAGAGGTCAACAAGCTACTGTGGCATCTTAAATGACAAACAAGTCAAAGTAATTTTTTTCTCTTACGTCTCATCAAATAGACAGAATGCAGCACATTAAGCAAGTTCTGATGTGAATCCAATAGATAAATGAAATAATGTTCGTCTCAGTTGTAATGTATGCATAGGACTGATATTACTAGAGCCCCCATCTGCTGAAAAGCTTCAGATTTTCGACTGCAATGAAGTGACTGAGAGTAAATGTTTATAAAAACAATGCAATGGCAGCATATGTACACATAGAGAAATAGCGTCGAAAAAGTGAAAATGACGGTAATTGGAATGTGTGTCAGTGTGTGTACCACTCAGTCCCATATAACACCGGCGCTCATTCTTGAGGAGAACCATGGGCTCCAAGCCCAGCCACCTCCTTAAAAATCAATGTTTGCTCAGTGTTCCTGCCATTTTGGGTGTCAGAAGTGGTGGAAATTGACTTATCCCTCACTATTAGTGTCTAGAGAAATGAGGAACTGCCATGCTGGCAACACCTGCTACTGTGCATGAAGGCTTTCGTCGTCGGTCAACCACAGGAGGGACTGTGCAGCAGCGTTTCTTCCCACTCCACGCTCCCTGTCATCAGGACTGACACCACAGCGGTGGAGGTTACTTTCTCAGAATAGACAGATAGAAGTGGGCAGATGGCAGTGGATGTAGCCCCTTTCTTTTTTTTTTTTTTTTAGCAATTTTTGTTTGTTTTCTTTTCCCTTCTTGACTTTTCGACACAACTGTAACACCAGATATACCGGTAACAAGGTAAACATTCACTGCAAGGACTGCAAAAAATGTTTGGTTGTTTTAACTGCAATCAACTACGTTTGAGTAATAGCTGTTATTAGACAAAGACACGTTTGAATTTATTCACTTTCTCTATTCTTTCTTATGCTGACTGCAAAGCGGAGCAGTTTAAGAGGAAAAGGAAAAAGAGAAGTAGAATGTATTTGATTTCTATATCTAGTGGATTTATTTCTGTTGTCGTGAGACAAACAAACGCTTCTATGAAGGTATCGCAGATACTCCGCAATGGGTCTATTTAAAATCGGCCTTGTCATGTGTTGAAAGAACTGCCTTATTATTTTCTTGTCCTTGCCGAATGTATGTGACAGTATGTCTGTATGCTTGTTTAGCGAACATGTTACAAAACTTTTTTAAAAATTCATCTATTTTTGTATGTATGTTTTTAATTATTTTCCCTCTTTCTCTCCTTTCAAGTTCACTGCTAAATGAATATCTAATGTTAAGTCAAAGAGAGATAAGTCAGATGAGTCAAAGAGAAAAAAAGCTGTTAGCTAAACTGCGCAGAGTGACAATGCAGTAGTTGTGCAATGATCATAGGTCAGGATCACAGAAATAATATAGAGGTTATCAACACAGTGTGTACAGAGTAAATATTCACAATGTACTTTTCACCTCATAATAGAATTAACAGGTTTAACAGAGGCAGAAAGTGTGATAGTTTATTGTGTTTACACGTCCTTATTACCAGAGTTAGCAGTCAATCTTGGTTGCTGTTTGTCTTTCCCTAAATGTGATGCGCTGTGTGATGAGTCTGACACTTGATTGGCAAACAAAGATGCTAATCAACTATAACACGTCTTTTGAGTTTAATTGTTTGTTTTTTTTCACATATTTGTGTGATTAGCTGGCTCAGACAGGACGGGGATAGGTACACTTTTCATTTGGACAAGACAGTGAGCAGAGCGTCTGACAGCAAGTCTGAAAATGCACCAAGAGTGCAGCATTGCAACAAGAAGGTACGCGTGTAATGACCTCCAGGGACCCTTGCTGGGCTCTAGACTGTTGTCACTGTTATCTTATACCTAAGGTCCCCTCAATGACAATTTCTCTCTCTCTCTTGCCGCTATCCTTCTTGTGTGAGTGCCAGTGAACTGTAGCCGTGTGTCCTAAAAATACACACGCCCCCTTGACAATGTTCTGTGAAGCATCTTTCTGCCAGCTACCTGATCCATTTGAGCCTGGGTTTCTGGCTCATCTTCACAGGTCCTTTTTTTTTTTTTCTTCTTTTCTCCTTCAGCGATGTCACACTAACCTGACAATGCCAAAACCTAATATAACACTTAAGACCCACACCTTCCTCCGGCTTTAGTCAATAGGGCGTCCTGGGGTAGATCACCAAAGATAATTGAAACCTTGCACCCTTGAAAAGGCAGTATATATTCTTTTTTGTCTAAATGAGAATATTGTCTCATAAAAATTGTTGAATATTTTGTCTTAGCAGTGAGTCGTTGCACAGCGGCACTTGGTAACGTCCAACAAACTGCCACCCTCTGCGTCCCTCCTCAGACATTAACCAGGGGCCGTGGAGATGCGAGACAATTTCCTCGTAAACAAATGCTATTGGCAGGGTATTCCTGTCTTGTTACGGTCCCAGGTTTCATGACACAAGTAATTTCCTGGATCGACAGATAGCATTGATTTTAGTTGCATTGAAGTCACCATTCAATTGCATTTCTTACAGAATGCAATCAGGCACCACTTGCACTATCGATTTAGAAGTCCAACTTTAAATGAAAAAAAAAACGCAAGAAAAAAGAAAAGTAATTCCAAAACAGGCAAATGTGGTAAAGGTGTATCTGTCTATGTTTGCCACCTCCTATAAAATAAAATAGCTGCTCTGTTTCAGTCGCATTGTGTGCGCTCACACCTGTGTGTGTGTGTGTGTGTGTGTGTGTGTGTTAACATTTTGGATGCACTTTGAGAAGCAACATCCCACTAGTACTGCTCTTAGATTGAAGGCCATAAAGCAGAAGTGGTTCACCCTGATGACGGATTTTCCAAGTCTGAGGTCATTTTACCGCATAATGTACAATCATGACACGTTGATCACTTTTTACTTGCAGCAAGTTTATGACACAAAACATGATCATAATTATGGGGACCTAACCCTGCAATTCATTATGATTCTGGCTGGTGTTTCTTTCACTGACTAAAGCTCTCTGCTTTGTCTTACACGCGCATCATTCATGCCTTAAAGTCGTGACAGTAATCTGTGTTTGCTCCACAGATGTCAGTAGTTGTAGTTCAGTGGAGTGGTGAGCATCACTTGGACATTTTTATTAAGTGAGATTTCTTTTGTCCTGAAATCAATTACATCTTGCGCTCGCTCCTCAGTCAAAGCTGCGTTTGTAGTGTGGCTTCTCTTAGTGTGTGTTCTGTGTCTCCTCATGTGTGGCAAGTAGGTGTTTGAGGGGGTAAGAGAGGAACGATAGTGGTCTTCAGAGGGCTTCTTAATGAGCTGAGGCAATCAATGCCAAAGGAGATGGCTTTGATGGATGCCTTTGAGAAAACAATGTGTCGTGACGACCTCTGTCCGAACAGCACGAGAGCAAAGACTCCAAGGAAGTCAACTGACCTTCAGCAAGTTGTTGCTCACGTGCTGCTGACCGACGACTATAAGGGAGAGTGAGCTTTAAATCATTTGTTTAGTGTTGATGTTCGAACAGCCTGATGATTGGGAAATAAAAATAGAAAGAATAGACGGATGGACAGCAGAGATAAGTCTACATCAATCATTTTCAGTGCATTGGCGGATATACACCTTGATATATTTGCTATTGTTGCCAAGTATAACAAAGCAGAGAGGTGCAAAAGGTGGATTTTAATACCGTTATTATGATTTATGTTCCTGTCTGTCTGTCTGTCTATCTGTCTATCTATCTATCTATCTATCTATCTATCTATCATCCACCCATCCATCCATCCATCCATCCATCCATCCATCCTCACAACCCTTTTAGTATTGCAACTACAAGTTTAAGTAATCAATTTGAATACTGAGTGCAAATCCACCAATTTACTCATCTCAGTTAAGTCATTTACATTTTAAATGTAATTTTCTTTTATATGCATGATTTGCAAAGGAGGAATAAAAGGTATTATTCAGCTTTGGAAAAGACGTTACTGATACCTACATATGTTTTGCTTCAATGGTTACTTCTGATGGTGTCAACTCATGTTCCTGTTATTGGTCCTGTAGTTTATAGCAGCTAAGGTGATTATATAAAGCAACAGCTTTGGTGCTTTAAACTTTATTCGGTGCTTTTTATATGGAGACCTATAAAGGGAGTGGCCAAAAGTCAAAGAAGGTAAAGGTAAAGACCAAGCACTATTTTTTTCTAAATTGTACATTTTGCTTTAACCATATAAATTGGATTATTTTCAGCTATAGGCATATTCAGGTCTGTATTTGCATGCCCTTTTCTTATTATTGGTCCGCTTTATCTCTCAACCCTTCCTGTTATTCTTTTTTCTGATTGTTTTTTTGTTTTTGTTTTTTTGTTTAGTTTTTTTCCTATTTTTTTTTTCTTTCTTTGTCCTTCTCTGTTTTTGGCAGATGTTACGCCCCCAACAGTCACAGGCTGACAGTTCTGCCTTTGCAATGATGTATGACGCACTGCCATCCCATAGTTGGCAATGTGGGTAGGCCATTACATTACAGCACTTGTCATGCTACCCATCTCAGCATTATGCAAGTTTAATGGGCAGCTTACCATGAGTTAATGGACTTCATACTGTGTCTAAGCGATTACTTTACGGAGCAAGATGCATGTGTAATAGAGACACTTTGACAAGAAACATAGCTGGAAACTGGGACATACATAAATTTTGATTAATTTTGTTGGAACAACCTGGGGGCTTTTGGACACTGGCTGCATCAAATGATGTGATGTAACCCACATCAATAGGCGGGGTGTGATGTTAAGAAAATAATTGATGTAAATGAATTTGTCAGGATGAAAACAACTATGTTACTGAGGCAACAGAGATGTGTTATTCAGTTTTGTTTTTTTTTGCTCTTCTGGTTTGCATATGAACTTTACATATTGCGAATAACCTGATGGCATGTAACACAATTATAAATAGTAGAATCTGTTGCCCTTATTTTGAAACATAATAAGAGCTGTCCATGAGATTCAAATGTCATTTTCTGGTCTCAAATATACATATGATTAAAACGGTTTGATTTTAAAAATTATTCGGTTGATTCTACTCTCTTGCGTCCCTTCGGCAAGCATTCGTTGCTACAGCCACTTTCATTTACTTGGAGAATGTGTTTGCCAGGCGTGTGCGTTGTTGCATTGCTGTCTTTGTATTCACAATGGGTGATACAGTACATTCAACAAATAGTTGCTCAGTAAAATACAGAACTCCCCACACTCTCTCTAATTGCAGCATATGGCGCCATAATCGGTGAGGCTTGTATTGCATGTCACTGTGGGCCATAGCTTGATGGAGTCATTTAAGTAAATTTTTAATGTTTGAAATGTTTTCATTGCTTTGCATTGGGTAACGCATTCACCACAACAGCAGCGAGTGAGCAGAGTGTTTAGGAACAAAATTTAGGGTGCAGTGCTCCACTGTTTGGTTGACAAACAGAACATGTGCGCATTTGCAATATTGGAGCTATTGCTGAGGTGACAATGAGCATGGACATGTAGAAAAGATTATTTTTGGCAGTGTCATTTGAATTCATAGAGACCAGTGACATCTCACGCTTTCTGAATTTGGCCCCACACTTTGGATGACAGGAATACACAGGAGAGGGACAATCCATGCGTGAGAAATCAAACACTCAGTGTAAGGTGCAAATTCATAGTTTTTAATGCAAAACACGTGTTGTTGTTGTTATTATTATTTGCACACAAACTGCAATGGAGAGGTTTAAGATAGACTGTCCATCAATCAGAGTAAATCAAGGAACTCTTCATTGTGAGTTTGTTTCAAGGTGTGCTGAACATTTCAGCAAATCATCTGCATAGAATTCTATGAGCATGCAATTGTTGCCCATTCCATGAGCCGTACAAAAAAAAACAACAACATCATAATGTCATAAATAACATTGTGACACATGATCATGTCAATAGGTTTTTTTTAAATAATCAAGAAAACAAGCTTCATGTATTTTTTGTCATCTGTTGTGATGTGTTATTCATCATCACTACTTGTTACACTCACTGATCTAGGTAAGTAACACTGAAGACTCGATTTATTTGTCACAATAAAGCTGAATCAGCTTCCCCTCAAAAACTGTATTCCATGATTGCAGCAAAAAAAAAAAGAACAACTGCAGACCCTTTGTGTTTACCGCATTTGATCAGGGAGCTGAACTTCAGTCATTAGAACATGCTCACTGAAAATAGGCTCTGTTAGTGTTGATTTTAACAAGCGCGGTTGTACTTGGGGAATGTTGCAATTTACTGTTGACTCCTCTGGTATTTTGCGTCTAATCGGGCAAATATAGGCGTGATGAGAGTTGCCAAACCAACAACCCCGTAGGAATGATGTCGGAGGGGTATGCTTGTAGGGACTTGAACAAACAGTGGCGCATGTTAAAAGAAATGTCATCAAAGTGATTAAAACGTTATACAAATATATTAATACATATGACGTCCCTGTAGTGTAGACAAAGAAAAACTTACTTTTCTGTCCATAGTTGTCGGATATTATTTCTGTAGTAAATATCACTCCTGTAAAATCTGCAGTATAATATAATTAGGTACACACCCATTTGAGGGGCAGCAGAGGTTCGCCGATGTGATCCTCAGGCTTCTCCTGAGATGGTCTTGACTCAAAATGTCCTTGAACAAGGGACAGACAGTAACTGCTCCACAGTTGATGCAAACTTGAGTTACAGAGCAGAAAGTTTCCCATAGCATTAGTGAAATACACAAACAAAAACAGAATCTAGACCTGTGGAAGGGCTCATTTTGTCACCAATAATTCCCAGTTTTTTTGCAAGACCCCCAAGGACAAACTGCAAAAACTCATATTTATAGGTCAAGTAACAAATGCAATAATACAGTTGCCAGCAGTTCCATTAATAATGAGGTATCTCCGTGTCAGCGATACTTGTGACTGCCAACTGGGCTGTGTGAGTGAGAGATAGGTTTTTGAATGAGGGGATGTGATGATAGTGAGGAAATGGAAGGACGAGCTGTGTGCAAAACAGCAAGGTTGACAGGAGTGAGAGTGGATGAATTGTGTGACGCTGCAGCGGTTGTATGTGTCCCCAAAAACCTCCCAGTCAGTGAAAGGGTTCTCAGAATCCTTTTTGTCAAAATAACAACTTGTCCTGTTTGGACAAGAGGAGATGGAAACTGGAAGATTAGTGTTTCAGGCACATTATGTTGTACTTATTGCTCTGGGAATCCCTGAACCAATGTATCGCAATTTCAAGTGTTTTGTCAATATTTTTCCACCCTGCAGCTTTTACAGACTGAGTTTTTGATTGACTTTTCCATTCTGTCCAATTCCTGCATTTCTAAATTTTGTGTTCTGGAACGACACACTGTTCTCTTCCCTGCTGATTGGGCATTGATAAGGTGTAAGTGGATAGATTGTTATGTGTTATATTGTTAAGGTAAAATCAGACTGTAAGCAATATTTATCTGAACAAGGATGCGAGTAGAACATAAGAGTAAGATAGACAGAGTGGAGGCCTTGGCCGGGCAATTAAATTGCATTAAGCCTTTATTTAAGGCATCTGCAGCCACAAACACTATATCTGCGGTCTAGCCGTCACACAAGTGGAGTATTGAGCCTAATTAAGGCCTGATTTTAGAGAGGAAATTGCATCAGACAGGAAATGTCACGCCACTACATGGGGACTAGACTACCCCAAATCTCATTACCTAACATGTGCAGCGGCCGCTTTCCCTTCACCCCTCACATTTCGCCCTTTGCACCAGATTATTTGGTGATTTTATATTACAACACCTCACTGCTGTAGACTTGTCTGGAAAGCTCCCTCTTACGTTAAGTTGTGGGATTTATTTCGGCGTCAAGCTCAAATCTCACTGTTTGTGCATGGTACTTTGTTGTCGTCTGGTTGAGTTTATCCTAACATACCGATAACTGTCGAATAGCAGATGTGGGTGGTGATTGTCGACGAATATCCCCACAAGGTTGAGGGCTGCCCTCCAACACAATACAGAAGAACAAACGATTGCAGAGCAGGTCAGCAGAGTGAGGGAAGACCTCTTTGGTTTGCACATTTTGGAAAACAAATCCTAGATACTGTTTGTGGCTTTTGCTGAAACATCCCCTATCTGAACTTGTATCTTTCTATCGATCGAAACATTATAACAGTAACACTCTTTACAAGCGTTCTTACCGCTTGTTATATAAAGTACTTGCACCAATGGATACGTTTTATGTATAACAGCCTGACACATAAATGTGCAGTGAGAGTAATACCACCACAAGCTGCTGAGCTGTTACTCTTGTTTTGTCTGCAATTTGTGGAAAATATGAACAATCAACATCGCAGGCGTAGCATTTCTCAGCAAACTTTTGTCTGCTAGAACCGCAGATCTGAGGTATTGCGTGACATAAAACTAGACTAACCCTGGGGTATTTTGGAGTCTGTCTGATTGGTACACACTTAACTTTCTTATTACCTCCTGCCTTGGGCTGCCCTGGCGTGGAGGGAGTGAGGTGGGCAAACAGCCAGGACATGTTCATCACAGTGTGAACATTGACAGCCGATAAAAATCACACCAGGGGCAGGTGTGACCCAAGGTTGATTGATACCGCAGCACTCAATACAGCACAAATTCAATGGTTCGCTTGCATCGTACCAAGAGTACAACCCTGACAATCTGCTGCTATCATAAAACACTGGGTGAGTCAGATTAGGTGATTAGAGAAATCTGCACATTTCCTCTGTTGTTTCTCTGTGCTTTATTTCGTGTTATCTGCAGTTCCAAACACACTTAATCTTACAGTGCTCTCAATTTTCAAACTTGAAAGAATATCTGGTGTTTCCTTAGAACGATCATTTTCTTCAGAGAGCCGAGGCCTCAACTTCTTCCCCTTGAAATGTGTTTGATCAGAGGACAGAAGTTCAACTGGTGACAAAGACAATAATAAGTGATTGGGGCAAATTGCAGATTTGTAATTCAAAGTTTGCTAGTTTCACTTTGAACATTTTCAACTGTGAGGAGGTCAAGCACAAGGAGGAGAGAAAAAAAACAATAATTAAAAAAGAAATCATCAGTATTTTGGTGTTTCTTTGTAGAAGACATCTGTGAAGAAACAAGTTGCAAGACATGATCTTGTTTTTGTTTTTGGTGTGATTGACAGTACCTTATTAGAACACAGATTAGCATGTTGGGCTCCTCCAGATGCTGTAGTTGCTGCAATTTTAATGACATGCATTTGTGTGAATGACACTGTACAACAGCCAATCATTGCACACCACCTGGCATAGTGATAACAGGAATGATAGGTAAGGGTAATGTAACGTGTTTTTTTTGTTTGTTTGTTTTTAGTTTTTTGTAAGGTCAGAGGTTAGTGTCTTTCAGTAAAGATAGATTTATCATAGTGAACACCAATGCAAAACTACACTACAGTGCTAACATACTACAGGGAATTTAAAGGGTGGGTGGGAAATCTGTAAAACGGCTATCACACTGATGATGATCACGACAACTAATGTATCAAATTACACTCTTATACAATCACGTGACCAAATAATCAAAACCATGAAGTTATACACAGAGGAGAATTTGACTCTGACCATTTTCATTTCAAATTTGTGTTTGCATTGTAGGATATTGCACAAATAGCAGGATGGAGTCAATACAACACACACACGCATGCACACATACACAAATATCTAAACATACAGAGGCGAGAGACACATCTCGGATGGTTCAGCGGTCTTAAAAGCCAAACTCCGTCTGCACCACCACACCTGCAGGCAATTTAGCTCCCACTCAAGCTAACCTGCAGGTCTTTGGAGGTTGGAAAGAAATGGAGTAGCCCAGAGGACACCAACAAAGGAAAGGTTTATTCAGATTCCACTCCTTATTTACTCTGTGGCAAAAGCATTCAGACCATGGGCTTGTGTCAAGGGGAAAGAGTGTCTGCGTTGCTATTCCGCAGTACAAACACAAAAGACGGACGCTGCTGTTGAAATTCTGACAGTAATGCCACAGACGTAGCGTCTAGGAAATTAGATTGTCACATCGCTCACCTCATCATCAAAAAGATGTGCTGCAATACAGTTATTCTCTCCACTGTTTTCAACACAATATTGTGAAGTTTTTTCCTAAATATGTGCCGATAGTTTGACATTCTCTATTATTTATGAGTTCTCAATGTTGACGGGCTGTAAAACATCTCACCTGGTTTCTCCTGCCTATTAGCGCAAGATCTGGATGTTTTGATGGACAGTGTCAAGGCTGTGTGGAGGAGGAATTTCACCCGGTGACAGCTGCTTGCACTTTCACCGGACAGAGGTTTTACTCTGAGATACAGTAATCTCTAAAGATGGATGCCAGCTGTCTGTCCACTGCCACTGTGTAATCTGGCCCTAACTGTGAAGTTTCTAAGAATAGCCCCCATCTGTACTCACCCCGTTACAAAAAAAAAGAAAAGCTTTAAGTTCCCTTTGTTTTTGTCTGTGGTTCAACAGTTCAGGTGTTGCATAGTGTTGAATAATGATGATAATCATAATGATGATGGTGATTCAATAGAAAAGCTGGACCTTTGCACCTGCTGCATGACCTGTAGTGATGATGTCGCTGTGTCCTGTGTTAATTGGCCAGCACACAGGCTGGTTAAGGGTGTTATCACGTACTGTATGTGGCCTCCCAACTTTTATTCAAGCCATGTCTTCATTACTTTCTAACTTCTCGCCAAAAGAATCACCCTGTCAAACAAAATGTGTCTATCACTCTGCTTCGGTTAAGAGGTATTGTTCTAATTTATCTTATTTCTATCTTGTCCTACATGTTGCTGGAAAAAAGGTAGAATAATTACTGTATTTCATCCTCGCACCACAAATTAGAAATCTTAAATGACCTCATTATCTCCACAACAAAGTCTGAATGACTCCCCTTCACACTGCTGAATTCCACGGTTATTTTACCGCTCTACTTAGGTAAAGTAAAGATTTGAGTTGACTTTAACGTAATGTCCATATTCAACAACTGTGAATCATGTTGGAGAAGGATGATTGAGCGATTGACAACCTGCGAAAGAGACGGACATCAGATTTATTCCTAGGTGGCAGGCTGCAATAGATCCAAAATGTGTGTGTGTGTGTGTGTGTGTGTGTGTGTGTGTGTGTGTGTGTGTGTGTGTGTGTGTGTTTTGCTCTGATGAGACAGTCCTGCATGTGCTCAAGTTAGAGAGGATAAACAAATAAAAACTGCCATTAAAACTAGATGTACCACTAAAAATGAAAACAATTCAAGAAATGAAGGTGGACGAATGAAAATCGAGACAGAAAACTGAATCTTTGATCCCAGCAGGAGTTTATAAAGGGCAGTAACGTCAACCTCAAAACAAATACATTATCGCTACTCAGCACCCTACAATCATTTACAGGTTGTTTAGATACTTTGTTGGAACCTGAGGGCCTTTCGGTATTTGCCGCTGACATGTTTAAAAAATGAGAGGTAGTTTTTGTCCCCAAGACAGCAGTTATTGCAAAGAAATGTGCCATGGGCTGCTCCAAAGCTGGCACATTAGCACTTCTCTAAACAAATATCCACTGGAGTCTGCTAACCAGCCATCAGTCTCTGCTGAGGGGTGAGAAGGTCTTCTTTCTTCTGTGCCGTCGTGCTAAAAATTAGTCCATCAGGTTGTTATTAATTCCGTGTCCGCACCCAGTGTCCTTGTTTGTTTGGGAAAGACAAAGACTGCCCGCATACACAAGGTTTCCAGCTCCTCTCAACCCTTCTGTTGTGTGGCCCCAATTTCGTTCTGATTCCCAAGCCTTATTTTTTTAATAGCACAACCCCTCCACGTCTCTCAAGGCTTCCATCCAAATCTCATTCATGAAACATGGTGGCGTCTGTGACACCATCAGCCTTCCACGAAGGGTCATTAGCACAAACGTCATTAAATAAATGAAATCAATCCCAAAAACAGCTGGCTCCTGGGAGGGGGGAGGGGATAGGGGAATATACCAGGGGGTGCAGAGACAAAGTGTTGATGCCAGAGGTGATGGGCTGTCTGTGTGTTTGCAGGTGTGTGTGTGTGTGTGTGTGTGTGTGTGTGTGTGTGTGTGTGGCCAGTTTTGGGGGAAGGGCTTCATACCCTGAGCTTTAGATTGTTCTCGATCTTCTCCACAGTAATTATGATGTAAGTGGAACAACAGCGTGAGGTGTGTGTGTGGTAATTAACCCCAGGCAGCTGAGAAATGAGTCTAATGAGCAGAGCGGGACGTTGAAGCGGTTCAATCAATCCTTTCTTGCTTTCTCTCTCCTCTGGAGCATTTAAATGTATCTGTGACCTTGTAATGGGTGAGCGCGACATGCGTTTGAACTCATTTAGTGAATCACGCATCTCTCCATTTATTCTTCTACGTGGTTTTGTCATAACTGAGGCTGCTCAAGGAGTCTTGTACAACTGTGTGTGGTGAGCTTTTCCTCCATGTTTCACTGAATGAAAGACATGTCAACGCGTGCCGCTCTCTCTTTTTGAGGCCTGCCCTTCTATTGCATTAATAGAGCGAAATGATGAAGCCTTGGAAATATTGTTAGATCATTAACACAAAATTGGAATATTAATTAGAAGAACCACTGCTCCACAAGATGAGGGTAATCGAGTGAATCATATATTAGAGGCAACAGAGTGAATGTCATTGCAGCAGTGGTGTTACCATCAAAAAAAGGTCAGTTTTATTGCCCTGAACCATTGACAATCTTCAGTGTGATCATCAAAAAATACATATTAATTAAAATTCCATCTATTGTCAATTACAGTGAGCCGTATGGTAATTGGAAATTAAAGAACACGCAACAGAATGTGATTTTATTCCTTAAGTAGAATGATAACAAAATTAGGAATGATGTAGCCAGTGTGGAGCTAAGACGCCACATACAGCACTGTTTATTAGGATCAAGCACAATATCAATTAAAAACTACATTACCACCCTATGAACGATAAATTGGAAGAAATTTGGGATGAATCCTCATCACGTGCGTCATGAAATTGCGTATCTTAATAGCACAATATGTGATGATACTTTTAAGGGGTTGGAAAAGTTTTGTTTCTTTGGAAAAATTGTCATTTGTCTTGCATGCACAGTTTGAGAGGATTAAGCAGGGGGTTGTTCTGTCATAGTCGTGTTGTGCTCCCACTAAATAAATTTTAATCCAGATGAGTTGTGTTTGAATCGAAACCAAATTAAAGGGATAATTCAGTGATTGATTGGCTTTTATTTAACTAAGAGCTAAATATTTCAGTCACAACATGTACAGACAAATACAACCAGGTAGCAGACATCCCCAATTATTAAAAAGAATTAAAGTATCGGTCACAATAATGTCAAAAAACCTTGTTTCCATTGTGGAGGCTGTTCAGTCGTTTGGACATGCAGGACTGACATCACAATAACCAATTTAGATCTTTCAAACAAAAAGGAAAATGTGTTTCATACTAATCCAATAAACCTGTGAGGCAGTGCCTTCTGGGAAAGGATGAGGCGTGACAGGAATGAAATTTAAGTCGACACATTTTAGGGGAATGGCTGTGTGTTAGTCACCTGTGCTGTGTATCATGCCCCCTAAAAACGGGTCAGGAGACACGCTGGTCCCGTCTCATGTGCAGCAGAGGTCACAAGGTTTGCCGCCTGCTGAGCAGACGGCACACTAATCAGCTCAATGATACAATCTGTCAGTTGCATCCATAAATTGGGGCGTTATTGCAGCCAAATTTGTGACAAAAGCCACCATTAGCGATGCCAATCACAGCCGCGTTCATCCACACTGAGTGGTCAAGCTGCCAAATTGCACGTCTCGCAATACATACATGCGCTAAGGATGCACACCACGAGTAATTGGAAACACTGTTAGCGAATTCTGGCATTTTCAAGTTTGGTTATGCTGCCGCTCTAAATGAATACATTGATGAAATAAAATGTCTGAGAGCAGCTACATGTTTCACGCTTCCTTTCACAGATGAGATTATCATAGCGAGACTTCAGTTCCCACCAAGAATCCCACCAAGATGCCTGATGGAGTTAACAAGGCAGCTAATGACGCCAAAGAGGGCACATAGGGTGTGTTTGGGGGGTTACTGCTGTGATGGAGTTTGGCCGGCTTTTTTTTGTGTGTGTGTGTGTGTACGCAAAAATTTGCCTCAGCAAGGATGTTTTCATTCATCTCAATGAATAATTTGTTCTGTATTCACTGATAGTGGACAACTATTGCTTTGCAGTTCAAATGAATTAATTGGTTTCCTCAGTGATCTCTTTGTGTTTCGTCAGAATTTGAAGATGCCCTGTAAAGGTTAAGCATTATTATCATTATTAAGATGTGCTATGATTTCACAGTGACAATTGTATGAGCAAAACTATGGAACGTGCAATAATAATCATGTGTTATTCAAAACCATAGGCAGAGAGTGTTAGTTTGAAAGACAGATTTTCGTATGACCACAGAGTGACCTGATATCTTCTGCAAAGACCAATTGCACTTCTCTCAGAGAAGTCTGGGAAATGTCATTAACAGGTGTAAAAATCTATTAATTTGGGATACTTTATCAATTCCACTGGGGATCTGACTGTCTGCGTTTGACCTATCCTCATTATTTTGAGGAGCAGCGGGCTGCTCGGTAAAGTGCCCTGGGAGCTGTTGGGGGAGCCATTGCCCCCCTTTCCGGCGCAGCTTGGGATTGAACCACCATCCAGTTTAATGATGATGGTTCTAAATTCATGTGTCATTCTGCCCAACCAAGGATGAAATGTGCACTTTTTCTTTTTCGTCTGACTAGAATAATTTTGATACTGAATAAAACCCCTAACATTTGATTTCAGCATCCCTACGGCCAAAATATATTCTAATATGACCCAACTGCCCTGTTGACCAATGACGAAAAACCCTGAATATCTCCTGCCAAACGAGGCTCCACAGAGATTCACATAAATCACTACTTCTCATCCTTGACTGGTGTCATTTTATAATTCGACGAAGTGTGCGCCAAACCGTCAACATGACTGATATTTTAGAAATCTGTCCATGCAACGTTTCCACTCTAACAGGCGTGAAAGAGGATCCACAGCATTATCAATTTTCAGTGCAGTAGAAAGTGTCTCTATCTGCCCAGCATGACAGGTCTCAACTATTTGCAGCACCCACATCTCCACCACCATGGCAACATTGATCTGAGCAGTCTCAGTCCTAAAGGGCTGATATGACCTGTGTACAATCTCAGCTCTAACCATATCAAATGTTATGTCAGAGGTCTTTATTTTGGAACAGGTGCAACTTCACATTTTCCATGATTTGAATTACCAAGGAGAAGATAACGTTCTTTCTACCTTCATTGCTATTCTGATTCAAACAGTTTCAAATGCTAGTGTAGTACAACTTGTAAAACTACGAACGTGCTTTTTTTTTCTTTTTTTTTTCATATAAATGTCCCGACCGCATTTTGTGGGAGGCTTTGTATTTCCATTCACCCTTTTATCCCTCCCCTTTCTGACCACATAACTCCCCAGTCAGTCCCAGTGACCCACATATCCCTTTACTCTTTTTGATCAAGGTATTTCTCAATACGAAAGCAGATAGACATGTGACTCTTTAACTGATTTTTCCTGTTAACAGAGATTTTTTTTCATCCTCTAATATTAGATGTTATAACATTTCATCTTTGGATATCAGAAAGTGTGCTCCTCTTTTCTTTTTCATTTTTTTTGTTAATATTTTGAGATATCAGTAAAACCATTGGCCATTGAGGTTAAATACTTTAGTGTGCGCCCAAATTTGTAAAAATAACGAATAAAATACCCAGTAAAAAGATTACCAAGATGTTTTTGTCGACCCATATCACAATATAATCCAATGGCTAATTGCCATTTCAACCACTATTTAACCTCCAAATCAATTATTAATTGATGTACTTAATGTAGTTTTTTCTAATCAGCATATATGTGCTATATATAGTTTTTTCAATCTTAATCACCAGTTGCGTGTGAAAAACCAGTTGTATGGCCTGAAGGGTGTGGATGACATGTGATGGAGTGATTAAGATGGAAAAATCTCAGTTCTGTCATTCTACTAGGCTGAAGATCATCAGTGACGACAGGAAGGGGTGTTCCACTTTCATAAGACTTGAAACAGTTGCCACAGGCTATATGCACCTCATCAGTCTGCACCTGTCAGAATCTGTGGCACCGTCAAACCGGTTGAACCATCCGTGCCTCACAAAATGCTCCTCTGAAAAGCTGAATCCTTTGGCCTGGAGCATTGTTTTGCATATTTGGGGGAAAAAGAATTCTCAGAAATAACACACATCCCAAGCAATGCCAGCCTCTCAGATAGCATTGCTCTGCAGTCACGTGAGTACATGTTATCTGCGCTCATCTGCAGATGGATCGCACCAAAGACTTAACGGCTGGATAAGACGTTTCCTCAACAAATAGATTTCTAACCTTGTGATTGACTTCATTGTTTTTCTAATGATGGTCTAGAGCTGAATTATTGATCTTCTTAGGCCAAGCTGGTTTTCACACAGACCCAAGGTGAGGAGTACGAATCATAGATCACTAACGGTGTACAATGCATTGATGTTGCCTATGTCCTTGCGTTTTAGAACTGAGAGGTTGCCCTTTAGATTAAAATTTGTGCAGCAAAATAACTTTTGATCACAGCAAGGTTCTGGTAAACCGTATATGTGTTATCTACAACGGTGATTCATATGACAGGATGTTTACATATTCTAAGTGTCATTTCAATCTTTAGGAATGTGTTAACACTGTGTTGGTTTCAAACTAATTTTCTTATGTTACTTTTGGATCAGTGAAATCTGTGACGCCTCATCTCCCTGTCCCTTTTATATTCACTGGGGATGCTGCCACTCTGGAATTTAGTTTGGTTTTGTTTTGGAGGTTTTTTTTTTGTTTTGTTTTGTTTTTTGCTCTGAACAGCTGGTGATGAGGCACAGCGAACCATGATGGGATTCCCCATGCTGAGCACAAGGACAGCAAACTTAGACAGTTACCAGTCTATTTCCAGTTGTTTGTTGAAGTAAAGTTGTACAGCAATTGCCTGATTTATTGTGTTGTTAATGACAAGTTTCATCCCATAAACTCTGCGTTTCTGCCACACAGAATTAACAAGATCATTTGCAAGTTTGCAAAAACATATAAAGTACAGTACTTGAGGTTGACTTTAATTCAAATCATTAGTGAAATGTCTCACCTTGACCTTAACCTAAAAGTTGTACTTAATCATAAAACTTCATTTCAAAAAATCAAAACATAGAGAACTCCGTCAAGAGTCTCCTAACATGAAACTTACTACTGTTGTCTCCTCATTTACATTTCAGGGAAGTATTTTTTCAGTGATATTTATATACATATTCTGTTTCTGCCCCTAAACAACAGTTTACATGTAACCCAGATACAATGACTGAGCCTGCCCATGACAGGATAAAGCTGGGAGTTAAAGCCACATACCAAATGAAAAACATGAACATTATTTCTCACCCAGCAGTATGTGTTGGCCGTCTGTACACTAAAAAGTGTATTGCAGTCTATTCTTCTCACCTCATATCCATCAACCATCATCATCACCATGGTGTCGTGTGATTCTTGCATTTCAAAGGAATTTGCAATTTTCACTCTGTCAAATGATCAAATAACAGCATGGACGAATAACAGCAGTGACCTGTAAACATGCAAATACACACAAGTACAATCTGCAGTCAGTGTAACTATGTTATGCAAGAAGGGGGAGACTACAGAGTGCTGAGTTTGCATGCATGGGTTGTGCCCCATGTGGGTAAGGCCAAGGTGCCTTGCTCAAGGGCACCTTGATAGTACTCAGGAGGCAAACAGGAATCTGTCCAGCCACCAGTCCAGCCTTCACTCTTTTTTCCCATATTTTTTGTCTGAGGCACATCTTGGCCGTCTACCAGTCCCCAGACAAACATCTGATGATTACAAAGGGAACAATGCAAGGTTATGGTCTGCCAAAAATTTGGTTATATCAATTGGACATGTTTGTTTGACTCGTCGGTTTATATGTTTCCTATCTAAAGAGCTGTTGTGGGGCTCCAAGATGGATAAGTCTCTTACTTTCCATTGCAAGAGGTAAAATGAAAATCCTTGTAAATGAAGGTGGTGGTAATGGGTTGAAGCACGCAACGGAAAGTGAGTATGGGTTAGATAAACAAAACAGAGACAGATATGTCTATTTAAAAGGCAGAGTTTAGATGCAAAGAGATTTTGAATTATGATTCTGCTGCAACTCAACAAGATTCAGAACAATATTATAGAAATTACTCAGAATGTCCTGACAGGAGGCAGTCAACTCACACTTTGATTGTTAAGCTCGCCTTTCCTCCATCAGTGCTTTACCATGTCTCTGTCCTTATTGTTTGTTGGTTGGTTTTTAGTTAGTTTTGTTTTGTTTTCTCTTTTCTTGTTAGACCCCTGACCTAACTCACTGCTCTGAAAACTCTGGTCCTCACCACATTTTTAACTTACATCTTTCTAAATTCTCTTTTAATTGGCATCTCTCTCTTTCACCCTGGCATCTAAATACTGCTTTTCTATTTTTCCCTGCCTGAAAGTGTGGATGAAAACGAACCAGAGACGTGCTCTGAATATGCAACAAAGAAAACTAATGAAGTGCATGATGTGGTGAGGAAAGAAATCAGAAGTGTAGAAACAATGAATCAAACAAACCATGTGCTCTGGGAAGAAATGCTCTTGAAGAGCATTTTGAGATATTGAAACAGTGGGGAAAATAATGCTTCTGTTTATTTAACGCAACTACTTTGCAAGTGATTTGTTTTAGGGAATGAAAAGATGAGGATGGCGCCCAGTGTGGGATGGTTACATCACCATCTTTGTATCTTTGTCCTCTGCTCCATACTGCAGCCGCTGACTGCATGACTGTCAGAGGCATTTGTCACACAGCATCCATGACCCTGCACTTCCCAACGTGCTCTCCGCTTTTCCGTGAACTGACTCTTTGAACTGACTGTGTGAGCTGACTTTTTTCTAATGTTTGGTTCTTTGGTGGAGAGGGGAGTGACATATAGTTCTGACTGGGCATGTCTGCTTTTGACTTTGATTCGTGAACGGAATGGATTAAATTCCCACTAGGAAAAACTGAATAAAAACCTATTTTTAATTTCTACTTTTATTTTTTGAAAAGCAGCATTGCCACATATATGCGTGATTGCGGTACATGTAGATCTTGAAGTGGGTGTTTGCCAACAAATCCAGCAGAGGTGTGAAATTGTGAAGTGCGTGACAGCATTTTGTTAAAATATGACCGTAATCAGTGAGAAACTGTGAGACAATACATCGCAAGTTGGGAAGATAATTATGCGTCACTGATCAGACAGCAGCCTTTTATTTCTAAAGCTCCCTGCTGCGACCTCTGGTCATCTGGGTTACAGATGAAAGAGCTCATTTTTGCCCAACAGAGGCTCTGTTAGCTTAATTTCAATCATTTGTGGGTGGGAGGTCAAACCAAAATCATAATACAGTGACCTTTTTTTTCATCAGAACATTAAATCCCTGAATGCCTTCTCTTTTATGCTGATTGATGTTAGAGGAGGGCACTGGCTGGTGTTCAGCAGACGGGCGGTCCTGCCGCCCCTATTTAGTACAACAGTGTTACATAACACCCTCTATAGTGCAGTTTAATTATTGTACTGGCATTGTTTCGATATGGGAGGGAGCAGAGCTGCAAAATGTCATTGACCATATAGAGAGAAGAGGTCATGTGAATTCAATTCCTAACTTTTTCAATAGTATTCACATTGAAATAATAAAGAGAATGTGTTGAACTCCTGTTGATGTGCAACAATAAACATTTTAGTAATTTGAGTAATTACACAAGACTAAAAGCTAACATTGGAGTAAGAGTATTGACAGATTTTGATAGATACATAGATAGATATTGATAGATACATCCGTCCATCATCATCCATCCAGTCATCCCTCCATAAACTTCAACTTGTCCAGAACTCAGCTGCTCGTATCATCACTCGAACCCCCTCCATCCACCACATCACTCCTGTCCTCCAACAGCTCCACTGGCTCCCGGTTCAGTTCCGTATTCAATTCAAAGTTCTTCTGTTAACATTCAAGGCCATCCACAACCTCGCCCCCCCATATCTGTCCAATCTTCTCCTTGTTTCCACTCCCTCCCGCTCCCTCAGATCCTCTTCCTCTATACACCTGTCTGTCCCCTCTGCCCGTCTCACCACTATGGGGAGCA
>OMPJ01010029.1:0-50415 GCA_900312935.1 Carapus acus
TTAAATGAAGCTTCACTACACTGAAGCTACCCACCATAGAAATGTAGTAAGCTAAGCTATAATTTAGGGAAAAAATAGCTCAACTACATCAAAGCTACTTTATTTTATTTTTTTCAACAATTTACAACAGGTGCTTGTTAACACGGCAAATCAGAAGCTTTTCAAAATTAGCATCAGGGAGACAGTCTCTCTTTGGTTGTTTATTATATATTGTGTTTTGTTGTATGTTGTCATGTGTAACCGCATGTAATTTTACTGAGAAGGCAAAGACAAAATTCCACTTAGGTGGCCGATGCTACTGACTGAATTGCAATTATTATCTTAGCCGGCGATTGTTGTGTTAGCTTCGGGAATCACCTAAATGTGTGTCCTTAAATTTGTGTTTGTCGCCTTGGACGTTGAGAGCAGCTTCGTTTTGAGATTGAAGAGTAAGCAATTGAACACATATTTTTTCTCTGATGATTCAGTTAAAGTCATAAACTTATCAAGGTAGGGCCACGGCGACTCCGCCAACACAGAACTCCACTCCGCCTCCTCTGTTTTCCTCCTCATTTGCGCACTCGTTCCCATCAGCAGCAGGACAGGTATGTGACGTGACACGGAATCGCGTCTGAATGTCACACAGCTATCAGCCAGGAGGAATGGCACCGAGAGGCAACTTTCAACCTTTATGTCTTTTTGTTCCTCAGGAATTTTCCCAAAAAGACTACCTGTGTTATTTTACAGCACAGGGCTCTCTGACAGAAAACTGCCTTGTTTGTCTTCCAGGTGGATCATTACTCAAACAATGGACAACACATCGGTGACTGACCCCGCCAAGTCAACAAGGGGAACCCAGCGGAATCCGATTAACTGGTAGCCTGTGCGTTGACAAGCCGAGTTGGAGCCCAGCGATCTCCCCTGATTTGCAAAGGGAGTCACAATTTGGGATTTTCATGAACCCTGATACAGCGCAACCTGCAAAATATTAGCCCAGGATTACGCTGGTTTCACGTTGGTGATAAATCTGACCTACTTGCACCGTGTCGTCGTAGCGCTTTCTTGTCCTCACACCTTGGGGACTCCTGATTTATTGTTGGTCCTATTTTTTGCTGCAGTTCTCCTAAACTTGCAACCAGGCAACTGATTAAGACTGTAAAAAAAAAGAAAAAAAACCCTCAAAATGACTTGGACCAGAAGGGGGAAATTGAGGATAATCACCATCGTGAGTTTTATCGCCTCCCTCTCAACGTTCATGTACGCCTACTCCTTCTCGCACTTTGACTTCTTCAAGGACACTGTTAGTTTGTCGGAACGGTATTGTGCCTGCCGCACCTGCATCCAGGACATGGACCATGACACTTGGTTTAGTGAACGCTACAACGTCTCCATTCACCCTCTGATGACCAATGAGAACAGCGCCCTCTCTGAGGAGACCTACAAGTGGTGGCAGGTAGGACATACGGCGTTTTGCTGATATCAAAGGGAGAAATTGTGAATAGAGAGCAGACCCCACACCGCCAAAACGTAACCAAAGTCTTCTTCTTTTTGCATTGTTTCTATTTATTTTTGGTTTTTATTTTCTTTTTATTTCACCAATTGTTGTTTTCAGTCAACACCAATTGTGGGAAGTTGTGACACAGATTCCCACCAGCACTTTTTTCTCCGCTGTCGTTTGGATATCCGCCAGTGTCTTGGCGTTTGTTCATTTATCTCAGTCAGGAGGTCGAGTTGGGTCTCCACCTCCTGGTCCAAATGCTGAGGATGCTGGGAAACACCAGCTTACATTTGCTATACAGCATCACTTAGGGTCTGTGTACTCTTGACAGGAGGGACAGAGACGTGTTTACCACTGATATGCTGCCACTCTAATATAATTTTTAGTTGTCCTGTCATGTGAACGACAATTAGGCTTGCATAAAGTTGCCTTCATTAGAAAAATCCAGGAAGGAATGAGTTGCAATTATGTCACATCTAATGTAGAACTAGTGTGTAGAGATGTGACACTAGTGTGGAAGTTTATGGGAATTACTTTCTGTTGTGGTTAAATCCAAAGTAAATCCACCAAAAAATAGTATAAATAGTATAATTAGGTATGTAAATGTCAGTATCAGTGTCATCAACGTAAAGAGTGTGGTGATGTTGTGAGTGTCATTTAATAAGAAAAGTGTGTGACCACGTGTTCACAAATTTGAGAGATTTGGACTTGTGTTAGATCAGATGAGGTAACCACCACTCTAATTGGGAAGAATTCAAAATATTGAGCAGTGAAATTTAATATTGATTTCTGATCTACTGTATGTTGTGTATAACCTTATATTATTCTATGAAATACGGGTAGATTTCCCATTTATTAGACAGACAACGGATCTGTTAGCACTTCTTTTAAGCTATCATTCAAGGTTTTTGTCCTGCATGTGTTGACAGAAAAAGTCCTGGTAGAAACGAGGTAAACAATGAAAAACAGAGAATCTGTAAAGGGGCGCAGTAACAATAACCACCTGCAGTGTGTCAGTATTTTTGCCATTCCTATTCCTGGAGTGTAGCCTAACCCTGATTGGGCCCTCTCCGCCTAACGATGGCGCGTCTCCCACCTCAGCTCCCCTGTACGTCACCTTTCTGTCGATGTTCTTCTGAAGTTTCACCCCCGTGTGCCGTGTGTCACAGTCCACAGCAGGCGGACCGGCTCGCATTTAGACCGGCTGTCTGTCCGCATTGGGATCGATGCCCCCGAAGGACAGGGCGGGGGCGCCTCCCGGCTGCTCCCGGCTGTGTGTGGGATGTTTCTTCCTCATCCTATGTTCCCTCGCTCGGTACTTGAATTCCTTGTGTGTGTGTGTGTGTGTGTGTGTGTGTGTGTGTGTGTGTGTGTGTGTGTGTGTGTATCCCCAGCATCTCCAGTTGGAGCGGAATCCGGGCGACTACAACGAGGCGGTGGAGAAGCTGTTCCGCGTCATCTCAAATGAGGTTCGCTACATGGACATCAGCCCGGACCGCTGCAGGACCTGCGCCGTGGTGGGCAACTCCGGGAACCTGATCGGGTCCCAGTATGGAGCCATGATAGACTCCAATGATTTTGTCTTCAGGTGAGTCAAGGATCCAACGTTTGGGCTGGGAATTGGTGCTGAGTGAAAAAGGTCTATTTCAGTGGGTGTGTGAGGTCCCAGGAAGAGAGACAGAGGGGGACAGGGAGCAATATCAGGGTTCTATTAAAGGGGTTAGCATGAGGTGCCTTGCTCAAGGGCACCATGGCAGTTCTCAGGAGGCAAACTAGAATCCCTCCAATTACCAGGTCAGCCTCCATATTTGGTCTTCAACTTCAACCAGTCACCCTTTTCCCGCCTGCAATGAAGTTTTCAACATTTATTTCAATGACATTCACAACAAATATCATCTGTTTACACTTTGGCCACATCCTCATCCCCAGAGGAGCTCGGCTAGCAGCTTCAGCATGGCGCCCGGGGAGCTGTTAGAGGTTCTATGGCTTGCTCAAGGGCAGTTCAGCGTTAGTTTCCCTCCCTCTGTCAGTGCTGAATCCCTCCGCTCTATTCGGGGGAAGTGGAGGAATTTTCCGACTGTTGTTTTGCAGCGCCAAAGTGATTTGGAGGAACGATGTAAACAAAGATGGAGGCTGAAGCTTTGACTGCCAATTTGACTATTGATTTGACAGAAGTTTTGCCTGAAGATTTGACTGGAGCTTTGACTGAAGATTTGACTGGAGCTTTGACTGATGATTTGACTGTGACTTGTGGGGAACGGCCTGCTGGCAGCAGGAGGGAGCCACAGCTCACTGGAAAAAGCAATTATTTCTTCACCGTTCAATCTTGACTTCGGTCGAGCTTCATCCATTTTTAAAGTACAGTCAGACGCGAGTAACAAACTCAAACGTTTGAGCGATTTTTGATGGTGTCGTGTCGAGCCTGGTCAGGTTCTGATTGGTCGTATGAAATATTCATTCACAGTTGGAGTCGTGATGAAACTTCTCATTTCACCGTATTCAACCGTTCCAAATTTTTGGGTTAAATTCTTTTAGGAAATCCTGTAGATGTAAGCCAGAAACATAAAAATGACAGATTTTTACTTTTTGCAGTACCATAAGCGTTCAGTAAGTCACAAACTGCCTCAGCATTTTTCCCTTTTATTGAATAATCTTCCCTCTCTCTTTTTTTTCTTTCTCCCTTACTTTCGTACTTTTCTCCACTGGGCACAGATTTGCACTGGTAAAGTTCATTTACTGCTGTGAACTTGAGTTAATTTACTACAAGTCACCCACAGAACTGCTGCAGGGAAATCACAGTGTGTGTGTTTTTAAATGTTTTGCCATTGGAAAGCAGCGATTAGTTTGTGGCCCCCTACAATCTGTCACACCAATTGGCCCTGAACCGGCAAATAAGGGAAATGGAATCAGGTTCCCTTTGTTCTCTGGATTTGCTTTGGTGTTACAAACCGTTCTTGGTAATTTTGGGGGGCTTTGTGATTGAATTAAGGCAGAGGGTGGAATAAACATTTCTGCTCGCTGGTCCAAACCCTTGCCAACACAATTCCGTTGATATCTTGAGCACACAAGAATTCCTACAACAAGCACACACCTGCCGTCAGATTTCTCCACGCAGATACAACCCGCATCCTGTTTTCCATGCAGATGGCTGTTCGATGGCTTATTAAACAGAATTCCCCTCTACGTTTTGTGCGGATGGGGGTGATCGGCGCCGAGCCTGAGGCACATAATGTAGAACAAACAGCGTCGGAGATTAGAATCCAATTCCTCTCACAGATCCTGGCTGCCGCGCGGCCACGGCCTCCACAGCCTCCTTTAGCGGCTAACGGGAGTGCTGAGCGGCGACACTCCGCCGCCTCCAGCTTCTTGTTTGTTCAGCAGATTGCTCGAGGGAAATAGATTTTGACTGTAAAAAAAATAGATAAAAAAAACAGGCTTTGCGCCCTCAACCCTCCTGAGATAAAACAATAAACTCGACAGCAAAACACACCAACAGCAGTGTTTTATAAAGACGTGCAAATCATTTGGAGAAATGGACAATATTGATTCACTGTTATGGCCGCTGAACCACTCAAGCAGTTACTTGATATGTGACCAGATAGATTATGATAAAACCTACATACATACATACATACATACATACATACATACATACATACATACATGTATACATAAAACGAGATATCCGATATTGGCTTTTTTGCCGATATCCGATATGCCGATATTGTCCAACTCTCATTTTTCGATACCGATATATCAGACGCAGCTTGATGAGGTCATCATCTGTGCGCCGATAGACGCTTCAGGAGCGCATAGGCACTATTTCGGTGTAACTCAGGCATTATTTTATCGGTTTTAAAGCAAAAAAAAAAATCTGATACCGATATTACATTTTTATGCTAATATCGGGCAGATAATATGGGTGGGCCGATATTATCGGACCTCTCTAATACATACATATTCAATTAAATTCAATTCAGTTCAATTTAATTTGTATAGCTCCAAACTGAAACAGAAGTTATCTCAAGGCGCTTCCCTGTAAAATTCTATTCTCGATTTTACAGGCAGCCGATGCAGAGAAGCTAACACTGGAGAAATGTTGACTCTTTTCTTAGTTGCCGTCAATACACATGCAGCCGCATTCTGAACCAGCTGGAGAGGCCTAAGCCACTTGTTGCTACAACCGGATAATCGACAATTACACAAATCCAGTCTGGAAGTAACAAAAGAACGAACTAGTTTTTCAGCATGTTTAATAGACAGAATGGGCCCAACCTCGGTGCCCATTATCATTACACAGTAATTGTTATAATCTCCGTCAGAGGAACATTCGATTAAATCATCATCATCATCACACTGCGATTATTGTCATATGTATGCGCCATTAAGTAATCTTCAGGAGCAGCATCACTTAAATTGAATGTTACATAAAATCAATACATCACTTTTGTCCCCTAAATAAACATACTGATTGTCCCGCTGCACTTATGATCATTAGATTTAAACGATCTCCTCAGTATTTCAACTCACGTCTAATGACGCTTCTGTTTGTCTGTCAGTTTTTGACATTAACTCAGTCCTGCCAGCTGGCGAGAGCTGAACTCGTTAATATTCGGACTTGTGGGACAGGGGAGACTCGCAGATCGAGGGATCACATTTGGCAGACAGGGCCGAGGAAGAGGCGGCGAGCGTGGGCGACGAAGGGCCGTATGTCTAAGTGAGATGAGAAAAGCAGAAATAACAGCCACTGTAAACACGATTTACACCACGGCCATCAGGAACTGACATTTCTGCTGCAAATCACCTGTGGAATTGAATTTACTCCATTCAGGAAAGTTTCCTTTTTTTATCAAGGAGGGAAACGTTTCCACCTATTCCACCTTCGCGGCGCCATTTCCAGGGTCAGACTGTTGACGAATGCTTTTTTTTGGCGCTGATGTTCCTGGTGCGATGGTGTCTGTGGGTAACCATGGCAACAACAACACAGCTGAGAGCAGATTCCAGTGTGGTCTGAGTTTATCACCGCCGGGCTTCGTCGCGCTGCCTCCGCACAAAAGCCGCGTTAGCGCGCTTATCTGCCACCCCGGCGACAGCGGCTCCCGCTGAATTATGGGATGGCACAGACAGTTTCAGCTATTATGGAGTTATTAGCGAGATATGTGTAGCGGTGAACACCGGCTGGTCAGATTTACAACTTTACCAGCCACAAATACATAATATGGTAAAATATGGACCCCATTGAGCAGAACTTTTAGTGGAAATATAGAACATAGAGCTTTGCATAATGAAAATACACTGGTCTCCATCTATCTAGAAAGATAGATAGATCTATCTCTCTATCTATCTACCCCAGTATCTTGTTTTTATTCCTTCAATCACCAAAAACCAATTCCAAAGTAGCCCCATCGCCAAAGGTCGAGCTAAAGTCACCATCACATGAGCCACGTTTACATGTCTTGCTCCAGTCTTCCCCGTTTGGGCCTGTTTGAGCAGACAATGAGAGAGAATCAGTGATATATTGTATACACTGTATTGGGATGTATATCTTACAACATTCCCATCACTCCGCCCCGACGTGCCCATCACTCAAACCCGTGTCCCCGCCAGGGTCTTTATTACAACTAATCTCAAATCCAGCACCAGCAATATGTCAGCAAATCTCATTAGAGGCTCTAAATCC
Source organism: Carapus acus (assembly GCA_900312935.1). NCBI lineage: Eukaryota > Metazoa > Chordata > Actinopteri > Ophidiiformes > Carapidae > Carapus > Carapus acus. The sequence goes on from OMPJ01010029.1 coordinate 7,158, forward strand.
CTGTTTGAAATTGGCTCTTAGACAGGCGGGGATATTTTTCCACCAGGTTTTCCCACATTCAGAGTTCCGTCTCCTGCGATTAGTGTCACCGTAAACTTCCAGCCTTTTTTTTCTTTATTTTCCTTCCACTTCTTCTCTCTTCTTCACCTGCGCGTCTCCCCAAAGGAGTGAACATATGGTTGGATTAACGGCGCTCGACAGCTTTCGGGAGCCCAAGAGTCCCCCGTAGGTGCGGCTGGATAGAATGAAAGGAGGAGCCGGTGGAAGGATTCCAGTCATTCCCCCGCTGGTGTGATCACATCTGTGCCCGGCCACTCCTCGGCCTGGTTATTTATGATGCCACCTTGCTTAATAGCTGCCCTAATGCCGGCGGGGAGCTCAGGCAGAACAATGGAGTTCAAGGGTTTTACTCCCACAGGGGCCTCGCCAGAGTGAGAGATACGGGTCGCCAAGGACTCGGCAGACACTTGAGACCGTCCGTCACTTGAGAGCGTCTCGGCAGCGTTGACGCGAAACGACACGCGGATCAACCTCAAATTGTATTACCGACGATGTCGTTTCATCCCCAACGCCATCCTCCAGGGGGCGCCGTGGTGGTTGTGGCGAATGATTATCCGATTACATGTGACAGAGAGGATGCAGGAGCGCAGTTTAAACCCTCAACGTCTCGCTAGGTGTATTTTATGATTCACTGCTGAAAGAAAAGTGGGCGGGCCCTCAGGAGTGGGCGTGGCATGTGAGGGCATTTTGTTGCCTTGCTCATGGACACTTGTTGCTCTGGGAAGAACCTAGAATCCAACCTGGAAGCCTTTGGTTTCTAGACTATGATGCTGTGTGAGCGTGTGTATGTGTGTCCTTGGCCTGTTTGTGTCTTCATAATGAAAATACTATTTTTTAATCAGCTGTTTATTCATATTCATGGTGTATATCAGATATTTTTACTGCGCCTCATGTTCTCCCCGTGTTCTATTTTCGCAGACAGCAACCATCAGTAATTTCTTATGCATGCGTCCTCCTCCTCCTCTCCTTCTTCCTCTCTTTCTGTGTTTTTATCTCTTTTATGTGCTGTGCTTGGAGCTGCAGCTTTGTTGATGAAGGATGCTGTATAAACGGGGTTTATTAATGTTTTTTTTTCGCATTAGAAGAAGGGCTGTTCTTCTTACCAATGATCAGAAACTACACCAACATAAACAAACGCGCAAATGCAATCATGGCAGACGATCCAAACTCAAGAAGCCAAGCGTGTTTAGGTTGCAGGTTCGATTTTGGGCTCCTCATCGATACTGCAATAATGAGGTCAAATTCTAGAAGGGTGTTTTCATCTTGATATTTGAAGTGTTTCTTGGGAACACCTTAAAAGAGTGTGTCCTTTTTCTTGCCACATAATGATCAGGAAGCACGTTTTACCCATCCGGCCAAAGTCCCATCCAGGGGAGGAGACGATTTAATAATTTGGTGCGAAATTGGCCATTTTCTGGGGAATGTGTGGCTTTCATACAGAAAACTGAGGCAAACTAAAAAGGAAACAGCTGTGAAGGCAGGAAAGCAGGAATCGATGCAGGAACGTGAGCAGTAGAGGGTTCTGGCGATGGTGGCCACGCGTCTTATCGGAGAATTGAGGGCAGCTCACAGATGTACGCGTCACGTGACCAGGCGGCGAGGTGGGCGGTGTATATGTGTGTGTGTGTTTGTGTGGGTGGGGGGTAAGAGGGTTGGGGTGCAGTCTGGACATGACAACATTGTTATCAGATTTATTGTGGACGCGGCTTTAGCTGTAAAACACAGCAGCAGCTAAAAGCCCTCAGAGCACCGCGCAGCAATGCCGCTGAGTCCCTCAAGGCTAAGGGTGACCTGAGACGTTAAGGGTTCACCTGCTAAGGCTTTTATTCAGCAAGCTAGGTGATAAATAAAGCAGACTTTAGAGAAGGTTGTGTAATTGTTGTGTTTTACCTTTTTTTTATGCTTACTTTATGTGTTTTAGGTTTGTTATAACATTTTAGTGCATTTAAGCTAGCGTCACTCCTCACTTGAAATGAGGGCAAAGACTGTTTGTGTTTGTGTGCTCGTGATTTCTGGACACTTTCACGGGTGGCAGATCCATAAAGTGACTGAGACGTTTCTTGGGGGGAGACAGAGAGAAGGAGAGACGAGAGAGGGAGGGAGGAGGAGAGAGAGGAGAGAGAGGGAAAGAGAAAGACGAGAGAGAGAGTGGGGAGGAGACAAAAGTAAGCGACGAGGGGGAGAAAAGTAAGAGAAGACAGAGAGTGAGGGATAGAGAGAGAGGGAGTTGTCCTTTCTTTGCATTGCTCTGCTCTTCCTTACCATGTGGGCGAGACAAACTGTAAATGACGTTCAGGGTTTGTCAAGGCCTCGTCAGGTAAATCTTGATTTCCCAGACTGTCAACAGTTGGAAATCTCCCCTCGGCATCATCAATTGTTAGAGTCAGGAAGGCACGCAAGGTTAGTCCGTGAAGAACCTGTTTCATTTGATGTGACATGTGATGTATGATAATGCATATTTAACATCCACTACGTGTCTTAGATACAGGTCAGTCTGGCAGCCGGGACTTTTCAGTCGACGGGTTGATCAGAAAGATCCGAAAGAGAAGATTAGATCCGAAGATAAACAAAAAATGTAGAAAACAAAAAGCTGATGTGTTGCAATTGTAAATGAACCAACGTCAACACAGACGGACTCTGAATGTCTGACGGAAACATGACGGTTGCGTCTGTAATCCACAGCGGCAGGTGAGCCCTCGGCAGCACATTACAGCAGAATATGATTAAAGCAACTATGGAATAATTGAATATTGATGAGAGACCTAATTAAGTATTAAAAGCGGCGACTCAGACGAGTGGAGGTCGGTTCTGTTCCTGGTTGATGGCTGCAGTGAATCTTCTGACACAATTTGAATAGTGAGGGGTCAAGCAAGGTCATTAACGTGTAATGTTAGAGTGTTTTTACCAATTATTATTCATTATCTGGTAAATTCAGAGTAATTGAACCTTCATTTCCATCGTTAATGCGGTAATACGCTTTCTCATTAAGGGGATGGTCACTGTTAAATCCCTGCAGGCCGCGGCAGATGCGGTTTTTAGGCCAATTAAAGCTGAGAAGAAGTGGGAAATTTTTTTAAAAAGAGGAAAGGAAAGGAAAAAAACACCCCTCTCTGGATTTTATCTACTGAACGCCGCCGCATCTGTACGCACACCATGCGCTCGCCCTGTCACGAACATGCTTGGCATGCTGGGTAACGCGCACGTGCGTCCACATTCATTTTACTCGATTGATTTGGCTGGTTTAAAAACTGTAAAATGTGAGCTGGAGCACATAAGTAGGCACATGAATAGTGCATATACCTGTATTTATTTCTTCACTTTTACAGACTGTTATTGGTCGGCGCAGTTCTGCTTATCAAATATACATGAATATCTCAAATAGGGTATTATTTTTGCGAAACACTTCATTTTGGAGAAGCTAGGGACAAAATTCGCATCTCGACTGCAAATCGAATGTATTTGGTCACTTTTGGCCCATAAATACACAAACGTGTGTGGAAAAATAAGATGGAATGTCCACCAAAAGCTTTCAATCATTACAAGATCTGCATTTATACGGACATATCTGCATTTATACGGACATATCTGCATATTCAACACACTCGAATGGTACCATAAGCTCTATTTCTACATAACTATAAAAGCAACAGCCGTCCTGTCACTGCTCCTCCTCTCAGTCTCACTAACGTCTCTTTATTTGTGATTTCGGCATCCCGGTGCGCAAATCGCTCATCTCATAACTCAGACGCGCTCTGCAAAGACTTCACACATCTGTTTGGGTTTTTTTTTGTCCATCTGCTGCAGTTTCCTGCTGCCAGGGGCCCAGCGAGAGCCGCAGCGGAATATTGATTTGTCCAATTTGAAATATTTGCCTCCTTACAGCACTTGACACAACTCGCCCCCGCAAGATTAAGTGAAAGAGCCGTGCAATTAATTCACTCTCGGCTTTGAGCCGACTTCCCGAGTCCAATTCCTCACAGGCATTAATGTAGCATTGACTCCTGCACTCGCTAATGACGGGCAGAAGCTCCCAGAAAACATCTCCGACTGGCCGGCCTGCATTCAGGCCGCACTGAATCAGAGACAAAACAGAAATGCTCATTTGTTGGTAGGCAAGCAAGCAGAGAATCTGTGGCGTCTTTTCTTAAGATTATTTCTCTCTTTTTCCGTCCGTCCAAGGCCAGTTTGATTCAGAATACTCGGGTCTGTAAGCCGCAGCTACACAGCCAAATGCGGCTCTTTAGCGCCGCCCCATTGGCTCCCTGGTGTCTTTTCAAAAATGTGTGAAAATATTACATAACATTTTTTGTTTTGATATAGTTTCTGTAGGAGGACAAACATGACACAAACACTCATAAAGCTTTCCAGTGCTATAAAAATGTGTAGAATAAATATTTGATTATATTATAAGGCTTATACAAGGCCTTTCATTTTTTGCAGCTCCAGGCAACTTTATTTTTTGGGGATTGTTTTGGTCCAGTGTGGCTCTTTCAACATTTTGGGTTGGCAACCCCTTGCTTCAATGGTCCGAGGCCATCTTAGCGAGGAGCCCACTCCTCCTTAAAAAGTCATGTTTATACCAACAAATAAGTAATTCAGTCGAGAGGAATAGTCAAATGAAGAGGAGCAAGTGCATCCTCAAAAAATAAATCGAGGCGTTTGACCAGTTTGATCCTCACGTCCTCATATTTTTTGGAAATAGAATCTAATTATGACCAGTTTTGGTCCAGCAGAGATTTTCTGGTCCGACGCTCAGAGGGAATCTGAGCGTGATTTATTATGACACATCATTTCAAATCTCAGTTTTCAGAGGGTTCACACTGATGCGTGGAACAAAAAGCTTCGGTGCGTTTTAAGTGAACACCTTGTGGGGTCACCACTCTGTCTTCCTTTGGTGACATTTTTTATCTGAGGGGGATTTGTGAGGTGTTTCTCACTTGTGAGCAAGATTTTCATATCGATTTATGGAATTTTCAAAGCTGTAATCCGTGAAAATAATAGAATCTATTCAGTCAGCACAGGCCGCTGCCAAACCTGGACCAGCTTTGCCTCTCACGCTGCCAAAAACATCAAAATGTGTTACATTTTTATTGGTTTGTCAGCAACAGGGTAGTGAAGTGGTGCAGGAGAGCGTTGGAGAGGGTTTCAGCGTTCCTCTTCAAATATCCCCATGAAATGGAAGGAATGGAAGAGGTCACATTAATGTCCAACCTAAGAGCGTATTTCCTCCATTTTATTTCTCCTTAATTCGCTCACAGGCAGCCACTGCAGCAAACCTGCCAAATGTGCTTTAATGGGGAAGAACAATGAAAACCGTCTCAGCCTCTGGGAAGCTCAGTTTTTTCCACGTTCGGTGCCGTTGGACCAGGAGCGCCCGTGATGTTGGAGGGGTTTGGAGTAGTTAACCTGATTTTGGGGCCCCCTGGGGATGATGGTGGGGGGGCTCCAGCTCGTATATCTGCAGCTGGATCATGAAAAGGCAGCGAGTCGTAGCGGGAGGCGGTTTTCAGCCACGTCAGCCTGCAAATGTCAAATGCCGATGTTTGTGTCGCCATGCGGCCACGGCCAGACGTGGGCCAGGCCCCCCTGCAGCTGATCGTGGCCATGGCAGGGGGGGCGTTTCACATCTCTGATAGTTTTGTTGGCTGTTTTCGGTCGTCTCCTGCTGAAAAGTTGGTGGCATAAACTCAATCGCCAATCGTAACACAACCGGAAAAAGGGAAAGAAGGGCAGCTTGATGGAGAAAAGGACGTCACTGGTGCGATTCCGGGCAGAAGTGTTCCTGAGCAAGGCACAGTAATACTTTAATGAAGCCACGCCCACAGCTGCTCAAATGACAGGTCACGTTTCCCTCAGGATTCATCTTATTATATTTGTATTTATATTCTGCAACCCAAATGAATACCACTGAGATACAGATATTTTTAGTGACATTATCTTTGATGTCCTCATTCCGATGAAAGTAAAGTCTCGCTCCTCTCTGTCTCGTCTCCTCCCTGCAGGATGAACAGGGCGCGCACCACTGGTTTCGAGAGCGACGTTGGCAGCAGAACAACTCATCACATCATGTACCCAGAAAGTGCCGTGGACGTGAGCAACGAGACCCACCTGATCCTCGCCCCCTTCAAGACCATAGACCTGCAGTGGCTCGAGAGCAGCCTGACCACCGGCACTATCGCACGGTGAGGTTCTCCATCAGCAGCAGGAGCTCTGGCTTCATGGCCAGGTCTGGGAGGGTCTGAGGGTGGACACTTTGACTGTGGAGGACACTTTGAGAGGCAAAGTGTCTTCTGAACATCGCGGAGTCAGACAGATTAGTACTTTTATTTCCCTCTCTTTGCTTTGGTGCATTGTAACTTTTGTCCCCTGGATCTGCTTTGCTGCCTGATTTTAGATATTTGTATCAACAATATGAACAAGTATCACTATTTATTGATTTTTATTTCTGTTAATACTGATGTTTATTGATGCATTGTTTAATATAGAGCGATATAACTGTATGATTTATTTGCAACTAATAGTTGTATTGATGGGAATTTCTCTATATGTTTTCTTTTAATGACAAAAATGAATCTAAATCCTTTTAAGTTAATTTAAAAAACAAATTCACATACGTCTGTGGCTCGTTGAGAGCCCCAAATCCCAACTGCCATAATTAGAATCTCACAGGTCGCAGTCATCAAACTGTCATCGCAAACATCATTCCAGCACCATTTTCTCCTCTCGGTGAATTTCTCTCGTTTCTGCTAAATGACCAGCAATCATCAGCGTGGGCGTCGGCCATCCGGAAAATAAGAGCACGACATTAACTCAGACGAGCAAAATGATGTTGGATGGTGAAATTACAGGCAGAAAAACATTACCTCCAAATGTTCTACCGAGTTCCTCTGCATGGTTAATATCTTCCTAATGGGGTCGTTTGGACGCCATCATATCCTGATTGATTTTTTTAGGGAGGTGAATTTTCAAGTCATAAAACTGAAATATACGGAGGAGGGCGCTGGGGTCAGTGTATTGAGTTTCTGTGAATAATGATGGTTATTTCAAACGTTCAGTGCGTTGTCCAAAAAAGAGGGCAGGGTGCTTTTATTCTGAAGGGTACGAGGCTCTCTGTGTTAATTCAGCTTGTGTTATCCTTGAGTCTGGAGAGTCTTGAGACCACTTTGGTATGATATCTCAGAATTTTAATGAACACGTTATTGTGGAAATTTTGTCCCTCACATACTTCCGTCCTGCAAATTATGTCTGGCCTCATTGTGCTGAAAATGTTTACACAATTTTTCACCTGTGATTGTTGTCATCATTGTTTCTGTTTTATTTGTTTGTCTTGTTCCTGCAGAACATATATGCCTGTCATTGCACGGATAAAGGCAAACAAAGACAAGGTCAGCAGATCAAGTTCCAAATATATATTTTCAATTTATGTCATCTTAATGTTCCTCTGTGCAAAAACATGTGACACTGTTTCAAACTCGTTGATTTATCTATTTGTGTGGATGTGAGGCGCAAACAACGGCTGCTGTGCGAATGGAATCGCAAAGGGCTCCCTCTAGTGGTTGTATACAGTACTGATAGAAATTGTGGCAATGTGGTGATGGTTGTGTTGTGTTGTGTTGTATTGTATTTAGGTGCTGGTGTATCACCCGAACTTCATGAAATACGCCACTGAGAACTGGTCAGAAGGACACGGACGATATCCGTCCACCGGCTTCCTGTGTTTGATCCTCGCAATGCACATATGTGACGAGGTAATTCTCAATGTATTTGTGTATACAGAGTCAGGACGGGGCAGAAAAATATGAAAACAGGAAGTGACAGGAAGGTCCAGGAGTAAAACAAAACCACACGTTTCAAAAATAGTTGATGACGTTGATACATGAAAATGAATGCAGGCCTCCTAATCTAGGGTGAAATACAACAATGAAGGGTTAGGGTTGTAGTTATGGTTAGGGTTGCAATGATCAATATGCTCTACATCAGTGATTCTCAACCGGGGGTCCGCGGACCCCTAGTGGTCTGTTTTGCAATTGCAAGGGGTTCCCTGAAGGGGTCCATGAAACTAAAAACAACCCACAAAATTGGTCCTATGACATTTATTGTGAAAGGTACCATGACAGGCTGTCTATATATGTGCCTCAAAGAGTGAATAGATGCCAAAATGCAATTTCAAATTCAGTTTCTATCAAATTGCACCCACACACCCCCAGATTGGGCTGGAGGTGGGGGATCCTTGGGGTGGATTTAAAAGTTGCAGGGGGCCGAGGACCCCAATAAGGTTGAGAGGATGTCCGATATTGGCTTTTTTGCCGATATCCGATATGCCCATATTGTCCAACTCTCAATTTACAGATATCGATAACAGTCGATACCGGTATGTGCGCCGGTAAACGCTTCAGGAGCGCATAGGCACTATTTTGGTGTAGTGCAAGCACTATTTTATTTTTATCGGTTTTTATTTTAGCGGTTTTAAAGCAAAAAAATCTGATACCGATATTACATTTTTATGCTAATATGTTCAATCAATAGACATCTCTATTGATTACCACTGATCTACATATCCTGTGAGACATTTGGGATTCTAACTCGGTTCTTTGGACATTCTGTCTCGACCAGGTCAGTGTGTTCGGATTCGGTGCCGACCAGAATGGAAACTGGCACCATTACTGGGACAAGCGCTACTGGGGGGGCGCACACCGCATCACCATCGTGCACGATGCAGACCACGAGTACAACCTCACCAAGCTGCTGGCGGAGAAGCACAAAATCAAGATGTTCAAGGGGACATGAGGCCAATGGACAGCAGTCGGTGTTCTGTGATTGTGTTGAGTTTGATTGTGTGTAGTTTTTGACCAAATACAATCGATCTTCACTGTTTTATACCAAGAGATCTGACACAAATGCCGACTGAGCATCGAAAAGAGGCAGCCATGTTTGTTTGTTTGTTTGTTTGTTTTTCCAATCTGACAATCCCTCCATCCTGGGAAGGAGGAGGCAACTCATGGTGTCGGGCGTTGGTGTGTTGGCCCTTGGCCGTTTTTGGAATAGTAATCGAACGGAAGGAGAGATTCTGTGCTCGCCAGAGGCGGCTAAAGCTCTCTACCGCTGTCGCTTTGAACGGGTTGCTTTGGAAGGTTTCCAAACCTTGAATAGGTGGTTTTAATGTTTAGATAAACTTTGAGGCCCTAAAATGAGCTGGGTGTCCCTAATCGGGGATTTTTCTGTGCGTTTCCTCGCAGCGATGAGGCGAATCAGTGTCTCGATGTGGCAGCGGAGATGTTTGATTTAATGACACAATCGAATCAGTGAGGCAGTGGAAATTCCTCCCCAATGGTCCAAGATTCTCTCCAAAAGCATCACAATCCACTGCATGCAGGCAGAAAATCTGCTGTGGAACATAAAAAATCTGATGCATGAGGTGGAAAATATAGAGGGAGAAATTTGGGGGTTGATACTTTCAGTATTCGGGATTATACTGTGGCATTTGTCACTCCTTCTGATGGGGATTTATGCCAAAGGCTCAAGGAAACACAGAGGAGATCCAGAACTTTACATTCTTGAATTTGTTAAATCTCTCATTGACATTATCAGCCTTTACCATCGGGATCCGGAGTGCCTGTGAATTGTTTTTTATCGACATGAAGAAAATGTGAAGTGCCTTTGATTCCACTTTTTTGGCATTGATGCTAGCATAGCATCTGTGCTTTCGCTAGCGTTCATCTTGCCACCGGCAGTGAAGACATTAATATTGTTGGTCAACAGACCCACAAAGTGAATATGAAGAACCAAATGGATGACGCGTACATTGATATATTTTATTTGTCTCCGATTTGTTAGAAAACATTGTGAAGGAAAAGTGGAGCTGGTGCTTTTTGTTCATTTAACGGCCCAAACGTGCTGCTTGTTTACAGCGCCACCCGAGAACCTGTGAAAGTGAGCAAATGTGTAATGGCTGTGAGAAGCAGGAAAGAAAGGCACTAACTCATCTCCAACACCGTGACTGGCGTCTTAGCACAGAGCTAGAGACGTGCCAGGTGTTGCGTCGGCTCCCTCGAGACGTCCGTCAGCTGGCCGCTGATGTGAAATGCATTGGGTTTTGTTTTCTCCATGTGCCTTCAGCTGCGATGCGTATTGCGCTTTTCCCGCGATCGTCTCCACGCCTGAGTCGATCGTTTCGTGTCACAGCTGTTCAAAAAAAAAAAAAGATCAGACTGTGTTGACTCGTTTTTTTCCAGCATCGTCGGCAAATGAGCATCCAAGTCCAGCTGCTACACTTCATCCTCTAATTGGACACCAGGATCATGTGGATGGAGGACTTCCACTGACAGGTTGGCAGGTGAGAAAAGAAGATTGGAGCCCAGTGAGATTATTGGACACCGACCCGGCACTGAGATCCAGTCAAGAAGGAGCGCCTGCAAAACGGAAAGGTTACAGGTCAAACTTTGGCCACTGTGTGATGGACTCTCTTTCGCTGCTTCCATTGATCAGATCTTTTAATTGATGCGAATCAATGGGTTTCTTTGATACTTTTTGGACTTATACAATCTTTTCTCACAGATTTTTTCACATTTTGTTGATGTGTGGTGTACATGTAACTTTACAAAACCAAGAAATGATGATGGTTTGACTTGTTTGTGGTGTGATGACAACATCCTTTGTTTATTTTGTTCTTTCGAGACAGAACACACTTACCAGTACATTAAATCATTTAGAAATTGATCAATCTTCTCAGTTTTGTAAAACAACCGCCACACATTTGGTAAGGAATGTACTTTTTACTCCAGCTTTTACTGCAAAAACGTATGTGTTTGTTTCTGTCTTGTGACAAATGTCGACTTTTTATTCTGACAGAGGAATGATTGAAGTGCCACCCGGCTATGTTTTACACTGCAGCGTTGATTTTCAATGCGGAACCCATGTCAATAAAGGGATTCTTCTGGAAAAATGGTCTTGAAGTGTTGAAGAACCTTAATGAACACCAAAATGTGAGAAGAGGAGGCGGTTATGAGTTCAGTGTAACTGAATTCAAGTTATGCAGTTTATTATTTAAGAAAATTATTTAGATAAGATAGAAATTTCTTAATCCGACATAGCGGAATGCCACTCGTTAGAGAGAATGGTTAAAACAGACAAACAGCATGTCTATTCACAGAATGAATATAGAAATAGATAGATACAAATTCAGGCTTATTGCAGCACTACAGAATATATGTGTACAACAACAATGATGATAAATACATATTGATAACATACTACTTGATTTGATGGTTGATTTGGTAGTACACAAATTAAATTGAATTAAATATAATTAAAATAGATAGTGTGATTCCGGACACCCAGGCTCCATCGTTACCCCGTCAGGTTCTTCCTGCCTCTGCCTCAGGGGGGCGCTACTGGCCAAAGATTTCATTATACAGCATATCAGGAGGGAGGTTGAGTGTCTCCCAGCACCTGTTGCGAAGTGTTGGATAATTAATTTATGTGATTTTTATGCTAATTGCCATGGATTATTGAAATCTTACAAGAGAACGCTGGAACCTAATTGGATGAACCTTTTGTTTTAAACTCGATCCAAATAGGATCTCTTTTGTCCCACATCTTCCTGATTTCGACCCATACTACGCTTCGCATTGTTCACAACAGCTTCGTAGCCCGCAGACCTTTAGATGAAAGTTTCTGCGAAACTACAAATCTCTCCTGCTAAGAGCGAAAACTGCAACTTTACAGTAGTCGCACTTTAAGAAACGCCTCGTAGTCGCCCCCTATCGGTCAGTCCCGGTGCAACAAGGAAGCGACACGCAAGTATAGCTGAGGAGAACGGGGAGTTTTGAGGCGCCAATATTTCCCTTGCAGAACAGGTAAGAAACGCACAGAAAACAAGAAATGTTGAACACACAAAAAACACGTCGAATAGATTTTAATGTCCAAGCTGCTTCCAGAAACGACAACAAAACACCTCGTGCTCCGTGTGGCAGATCGGGGTTGTTCGTCTTTGCTTTCACTTCCCTGGATGTTCGATCGACGCACTTACAATTAATGACTCGACAAAACACAAACTAATATCATGGCGTTTGCGTTTGTTTCAAATTCGAAAGTACTTCATGCCTGTGTTTTCATTTTAGCAGCCAGAATTCACTGTTATCAAGACTGCGCGAGAAATCGAGAAGATAAAAATACAATGCAATGATGCACCGCTGCTAGAGGAGTGTCAGTATATACAATATAGAACTACCATATCAGACATCGTCAAACTCAAGCAAATAAAATAAATAAGTGTTAAGGAATGCTAATAAAGCGTTAGCTTTGTTTTCCACCTGGAGAGTCGCACGTTCAATAACGCACTGGACTGGACAAACTTGACCACTGGACAATGAGTCCCATCCGAGGCCTTCCAGTCTAGCACAAGAGCATCTTCAGCTGGAACTGAGCTCGTTCATCTCTGGGGACACCTCCTCACAGAGTTTCAGACACTCAGGATGAAGCAATGCGTGTCCTCAAATGTCCCGATTCATGTCAGTTGAGTGTGTGAGTTGTGTGTGCCATTTTTTTGTCTCCTTGAATGAGGCAAACGTGTGAAATCTTGTGTAGACGTTGCCAGCGGTTATGCTAACAAGCCGTCAGATAGATAACCTAAGCGTCTGTATTTTCCAGTCGCCAAGAGCGTCTGCATGCAGCAGCATGGCTGAGGAGAGCGAGGGAGAGAGGACGCTGGAAGTGCTCGGGTTGCCTGAAGCGATCGACGAAGAGTTTCTCCTTCTCTACTTTGAGAACAAGCGAAGGTCTGCAGGAGGTCCGCTTGTTTCTGTAACAAGGAACGGTGACCGTGCCCTGCTGGTGTTTGAAGAGGCTGAAGGCAAGTGGCACCTCCACGGTTATTTCATCACAAAATTCACCATGGATAGTGTTCTGGACATTGGCTGTTTTGTAGAAAATTGGTGAATATCAAATAACTACTTTGAACGCTGTTGATGTTTCTATTTGCAGTTGCGGCTCGGGTTCTGTCAAAAAGGCCCCATGTGTTACAAAATGTGGAGCTCATTGTGAGAAAATCAGCCTCAAAGGACCAGTGTAGACTCGTCCTGCGTGGACTCAATCCCAACATCTGTGCAGACATGGTCGAGCTCTACGTGGACAACCTGCTTGGCTCCGATGTGGAGGACTACACGCTCCATCGCTCTCCAGGGAAAGACTTGGTTCTCATTCAGCTCAGCCAACCCCTCTCGCAAGGTCTCGCACCTCAAACACTGTTTTCAGGTGAAAATACACCACAGAAGGTTTTAAGGGTGTCGACTAAATGTGGTTTGATTTACAGACTTAAAGGTCCTTTCTGCAAACATCTCCAAAAGGCCACTGGATGGGTCCAAGGTGACCATTGAGCAGGTCGAGCAAACCGATTCCATCACAGTGGATAATCTTCACCCTGGCACCACCACCGACATGCTGACCTTGTACTTTGAGAATCAGCTAGGTGGGAATCAGACTGTGAAGGAGGTCACCATGTTGTCAGAAGGGACAGCCAAGGTGTCCTTTGTGGAGTTTGAAGGTACATTATGGGTGAAGGTACACATCTCAGATTTGAAGGTTCTACTTTATGAGCATCTTCAACATGAGTCTTTCTTCTCGTTCTCGTTGCAGCCGTGCCACGCGCCCTGAGTTGTCCACACAGGCTGCAGAATGCCGACCTGGTGCTGAAACCCTACTTTGACTTTCTTCACCATGTCACAGCTGTTGGAGTAGATAATGCAGAAGTGTCAAGCGTAGATATGGACGACGTCAGCTGCAAAGACACAGGGTTGCTGGCAAGTCCTCCGATGGTGGACAGCCAGTCCTCGCAGTCCAAACCTTTCTGTGCTGCGGAATCCATGCAACTGACAAAGGACAGTGAAGCTGTGGTGAAGGACAAGGAGCAAAAACAATCACTTTCATACCACGTTGCTGTAGCAGGTTCAAATAAACTGGCTTTGTTTCAGCTCAGTACCCTCGAGGAACTCCAGAGCGCTCATCCAGATTTAAACATCGTAGTCCAAGACGATGCTGTCCACATCACAGGGACGGACAAAGTCCTGATAGAGCAGTTACAACAAGCCATTGTTGACTTTTTTGCCAGTATGGCCACGGTTCAATTCGCAGTTGATCCAAGAAAGGCTGAGTTTCTTGGGAGAGCAGATGTAACAGACATGCTGCTCAAAACCCTGCATCAAAATGGACTTGAAGCTGTCTACAATGTGTTGGACAGCAGTGTTTTTTTGACGTGTGTGTCCCAGGATATGCTTCAACAGGCCCGTGATGTTTTGCACTCCCAAATGTATGACATGAGCATACCAGTGGAGAAGAAATTTGAGTGCACCATGTACTGCAGGGAGTGGACTGAGTTTCTTCAGACTCTTAAATTTACCTCAGTGGAGGTGTCAGAAGATGGGACAAATATCCATGTCCTGACTCTGGCTGGCTTGGAGATCGACAAGCACGCTGAAATTGTCAAGTTCCTCAGCTCGCCTATCCAACGGGAAACTATCATCCCTATGGAGCTGGGGAAGCTGAAATATATTCAGTCCTATCATCATCAGTTGCTGGCTGAAATGCAGGAGGTGTCTATTTTCCCACTGGAGAATGGTGCCACATGTGGTTTGAAGGTACGTGGATCAGTCCTCATACTGGGTTTGATGGAATATTTCTCTTACATAATGTATAGCTCAAGTGATATCACTGCTACATTCTCCCAGGCTTATCTGTGTTTAAATTTTGACTCAGTGTGACATGTACACGGCAGGTCCAGGGTAACGCTGCTGCCTGCCAAAGCGCCGAGGAGGTCTTGCAGGGCGTCGTTTCCTCCATCTGCACCAAGACCATCATAAAAAAAGCTCCAGGAGTCGCTCGCTTCCTGGTTGGAGAGGAGTGCACAGACTTCATAGCGGAGATGGAAAGAAGGTTTCAGGTTAACATCGTCCTGAGGAGTGTGCACTGGGAGGCATTTCACAGCCAGGTAAGGCGGGAGTGGAACGAACCACTGGCTACGTTTTCAGCCTCGAGACATTGTTTCGCTGGCCTGACACTGCCGGGCAGTTATCGCAATTTGAGTCACTGTCCATCCTGAAACTGCAAAGTTTGAGTTTTGCTTACTTCCATTAGTTTGAGTGACCCCTGGAAGTTTATATGCAGCCGGTACATTTATATTGGTCCAACCATGTCTCGCATACAGGCATCAACATCAGAAATATAATGAGAAGTTATGTGTACATCATTCCACGTGAAACCTAAAGAGATGTCTGAAGCAAAGTTCATGAATTATCTTGCCTAATTCTATTCAGTAATTAGCACTTTGCCTAGTATTGAGCATTTTTCTGTCTACATAATTTTCATTTTCGTTTGCCTAACTGAATCATCATCTGTTCTCAGGACATCTTTGATGCTGCGCTAAAAATAATGGCGCAGAAAAACTTCCGGAAATTATCTATCGACACAGACTCGGTAGACAATGAGTGCGGAGCTCCAGATGGAGGTATGATGGTTGTAATATTACTCACATTGTTGTCATTTGTCTGCCTTTTGTGGATTTTGAAATTAAGTTGCCTCTTCCATTCCAGGCCTTTTAGAGGCGGCGAGGAGAAATGTATCAGCTGTTGTCAAGCAGATGGGGAATGACGCCTCCTCTGACATGGCCGATGTGGATCTCTACACTTCGGGGAGCTCAGGCTTGGACAGTGATCCAGGCTCGGCAGCAGCTTCTCATTCGGGGAGTAATCAGCTCCCTGGCCTTTCTCCTTACAGTCTCGACGAAGAGGCTCAAATCTCTTTAGCAATCCAATACTCCATGGAGTCAAATAACAGGTCCTTGGCTTATGATGAGCTGGAGCTGAAAAAGGCCTTAGAATTGTCGTCTAAACTGACTAAAGGTGCAACTCCCGCGGAGAATTTGACGCTGACTTCATTACAGGAAGCCGTCCAAGCAGCCTGTACAATCCAGATAGAAGTGTTTGCAAATTATCCTTGTGACCTCAGTCGAGTGGACATTGCTTTGGGTAAGAGGATAAATCAGAGACAAGTTGAGGAGAAAATTGAACACTGTGGTTTTAAGGGTATGTCGAAGTTTCATGAGGTCTGTGTGGAGGTAATCAAACGGAAGTATGGAGTGGAGATTCAACTCCAGGGAACCAAGGTGGTTCTTTCAGGGTTCAGAGATTACGTAGAAGAGGCAAGAACAGATCTGAAGCAGCTGCTGAAGAACATGTCCATTTGCACATCCGGTCGTGAGATCCTGAGAACGGTCCAATGGGAGCGGCACGATCCAGCCTCCTCTGCCACCATGCTGTATTCACCAGATCTCTTGGTGTTCCTTGAGAATGCCTGGAGGATGGAGGAGAAGAGGGTTGATCTGCTGCTCGACAACCAGCTTCACATCATTGACTTTGAGAAGATGCAAGAGTGCAACACAGTTTCTGGGAAATCTGTACGTATTTCCCGGAACTATGTCAATGACTCGTCCTTGTCTGAGGATATAAGAGGTAAGAGGGACTTTGTACTTGTGCTGTGATGTTTAAAGTGCGTGCGGATGTCTCTTTGTAGAACCCAGGAAGTTCATAGTTTAAAAATATGTCTCAACAGGGGAGGATCTCTCGTTATTGTCAAACCTGCCAGAGTCTTATCCACTGAATGAGGCGTCTGATGAGTTTCAGGCCGTGGTGAAGAGTTTTTGCCAGACAATGCAAGAATTCCACAGCAACATAAAGATCTTAAAGGTGGGGAACTATGCAGTCTGTTCTTTATTTGTGTAATTAGTTGTTTGATGGGCGATAGTAAAAACACAACTTTATATTTTAGGTGGACAAGCTTGTAAACCGGCTACTTTACAATCAGTACAAGTTAAAGAAGGCCTCCATTACTCAGCGAGCCACCTGTTTGGAAGTTGAACGAACCCTCTACCATGGCACAAGCGAGGAAAGTGTGAAGGAGATTCGCACTCATGGATTCAACAGGAGCTTCTGTGGAAAGAATGGTAGGTCCTGTCACCTTCTGCCTTTCCGCAGCCTGTTTTCATCTTGGAATTCCACTTATGATGAATTTGTTTCCCCACACAGCCACTGTGTACGGCCAAGGGGTGTATTTTGCTATCCAGTCAGGGCTGTCTCTCAGAGATCTGTATTCGCCTCCAAATGCTGACGGACACAAGTTTGTGCTTGTGTCCAAGGTTTTGACTGGAGACTACACCACTGGCTTCGAGAAGATGAAGGCTGCCCCTCTAAAGGGAGGCGCAGGGATCCCTCTTAGATATGACAGTGTGACGGACAACATCAGCAAACCATCACTGTTTGTCATCTTCAATGACACACAGGCCTACCCAGAATATCTTATCACATGTCAGAAAATTCGGGGACAAAAGAGGTGAATATCAGTTGGAGCAAACAAGAGAACCATGGAGTAGGACAAGGAAGTTGTCGGCATAATTTCTCTGCCAGAAGGATGGACCAAAATACAAATAGTTTACTGTTGTATTATCAGTTTCACTTTCTTTCATTAGGTCATCGGTGTAATTGCAGTGTGAGCGCATCATTCCCTGTGTGTCTGTGAGAGACAGAGAGAATGTGTTATCGTGTGTTCAGTGAGAGTGTAACTCCCCACAAGCTCAAATTAATAAATGAACGAGTTGAGGTCATTGTTGGGATTAAAAGAAAAGAAAAATATGTCATTGTGCATTCCTCACATAATGCTTTATTCTTACATTAAGTGAGAAACGAATCACAAACCCTGCCTACTATTCTCATTCACGTCATCTGTGCTTCTGCTGTTGCACTGTGCCGAAATTAATTTTGTTTGTGCATTGATAACTCTTGAGTTGTCACACAGGTTTGGTAACAACTGTTATTTGTTTTTGCAGCCCTGTGAATTTTTTTCAGCGTAAAAGTTTTAATGTGACATGTTGCTCAAGCAGCTGAAGAGAGAAATTGCTTCTCACCGTACAAAAAACATGTCACCAAAACTGGGCGCTGCTACATAAATGTTTGCACGTCACCGTAACTCAAGGAATACCAGGAAATAAGTATTGCAAAAATAAAAATAACAACAAACATTGCACTTGACATTTTACAACCCCTTTAGTCTTCATACGTGCTTTTCACGTCACGGCTATTATTTTGAAAGGCGATACAAACCGGAAAAACAACGGCTACTCTCAAAATGCCAAGCACGATAGCTAGCTGCTAGACCCACACGAATCATGACTTTCTACATGTAAACAGCAGGGGGAAATAATAAAACTGCAATCTATTGTGGGGTTTTAAGTAGGTACGTCCACCGTTTTAATTCACATTATGCCAAATACAAGAGGAATTATCCTGTGCAGGTGCGCGGACCTTAGCGCCGCGCCGTGTGATGCCTTAGCTAATACAGCGTGTGTGTTAGCCTTGTCGCTAACAGAGCTAACAACGCCGGTGTTTGGGGCTAAATTCCATGTAAACGTGCGAATAAAGACTCGAAGGGCTATTGGATGCATTTTAGGAAGCCCTACATTGACCGTTATGATTTGATGAAAAGCCACCAAGTAGCCTGTACTCAGATTTTGGGTGGAAGGTGAGATTGTGAGGCAATTGATAGCAGGTTTTCATTCATGAGGTCCACATTCATCTTCTTGCCCCCTCACGGCAAGAAAAAAGGAATGTTTACTTTGAAAATGCAGTTGTTACCTTTATTTTGTGTGTGCATGTATCCACTGTTTAAAGGATAGAAAAACGTCCTTTTAATAACCCAACATTGAATCATCAATCATCATTGAATGAACATTGCACGCTGTTATGAACGCCGGTGTCTGTGTCTCTGTTGCAGTGTCCATCAGATGCTGAGCTCGACTCTCCATCATGTACGCAGTGTACAGACAAGCTCACACCCCCACGTCAGTGGAATATTCTGTCTACTGCAACTTTATCTCCAGTAAAGAGAAAAACCTGGTCGTGGCTGGGACATCCCAGCTCTTTGTTTACAGGATAATCCACGATGTTGAGGTAAACATGATGTGACTGATAACATCAAGGTCATCTCAGCTATGAACTTCAAGTAAACAAATTCTTATTTTTGCCATTTTCAGAGTACATCTAAGGCAGAAAAGCCCACAGGTATGTCCGTGTCAGTGTTTGGATAGCACACCATGATGGAATGAATGTGTTTGTGTGACGTCAGAGTTCGTCCTCATCTTCTGCAGATGCAAAGTCTCGCAAGGAGAAGTTGGAGCAGGTGGCTGCTTTCTCACTCTTTGGCAATGTCATGTCAATGGCCAGTGTGCAGCTGGTGGGAGCCAGCCGAGATGCTCTCCTTCTGAGTTTCAAAGATGCAAAGGTATCTGCTCTTGGCATTTTGTGGTCTATGCAATCTCACTTTGCCTGTCAAGTTGTTTAATTCAACTGAATTTCCATCAGCTGTCAGTGGTGGAGTATGACCCCGGGACACACGACCTCAAGACTCTCTCTCTTCACTTCTTTGAGGAGCCTGAACTCAGAGTGCGTAGAGACATCACAATGTCACATTTTGGTTGAATAGTGGTATTATCTGTGCTGTGGCTATGACATAAAACCCAGAAGTACATTCATTTGCTAAACTGTAACTTTTATCGGATGCATACATTTTGCTTTGAAATGTTTATTTTTATTTTAAAATTTCAGGATGGCTTTGTACAAAATGTACACATCCCTATAGTCCGTGTGGATCCAGAGAATCGTTGTGCGGTCATGCTGGTTTACGGCACCAAACTTGTGGTGCTGCCCTTCAGAAAGGACACCTTAACCGACGAACAGGAGGGTGGTGTAGGCGAAGGGTATTTTAACTGTCTGCTTCAGCCTCACACCTATCTTTTCAATATCTTCTCCTTATTCCCTTTTCTAACTGTGTGCAACTCCTTATCTCATCCCCAGCCCCAAATCCAGCTTTCTACCAAGTTACATCATTGACGTCCGTGAGCTGGATGAGAAGCTGCTGAACATTGTTGATATGAAGTTCCTTCATGGTTACTACGAGCCCACCTTGCTCATCCTGTTCGAGCCCAACCAGACATGGCCTGGGTCAGTCCACCCCTCTGTCATACATGATATTCACATTTTGTCATCTGACATGAATCTAAAGCCATTACTGATTTTAGATCTAACACAGAGAACCGAATCTCCATTTGTCTCTGTCAGGCGTGTGGCTGTGCGGCAAGATACTTGCAGCATTGTCGCCATCTCACTCAACATAATGCAGAAGGTTCATCCCGTCATCTGGTCTCTCTGCAATCTCCCGTTTGACTGCACTCAGGTCATGGCTGTCCCCAAGCCGATCGGTGAGCTCAGGATTTAGCACTGTGTTCTGGACGGACGCTGTAATTGAACGTTGCATCTCCACATGACTGTATATTCAGAATTTCATGTTGTCAGAAATTGAGCGCTGATCAACCATCGAATGTTTTCAGGTGGCGTTGTGGTTTTCGCTGTGAACTCTTTGCTGTATCTCAATCAGAGTGTCCCTCCATATGGAGTTTCTCTGAATTCACAAACAGCAGGCACCACAGCCTTTCCACTGCGTGAGTGTGATGCCATCTTTGATACCTTGCACTGTGCAGCTGGTCTGCATTGTGAGCTCCCACCATCGAGTGAATAATTTTGTGGTTCCAGGTATACAGGATGAAGTGAAGATCACTCTAGACTGTGCCCAGGCAGACTTTATCGCTTATGATAAGATGGTCATCTCTTTGAAAGGAGGAGAGATGTGAGTATTAGCAGTATATAACTGACATTTTTTGTGATCATGTGATGTTTGATTTATATCGTTCCATCGCGATGCTAACTATTGTCTCGTTTACTTTGCAGCTATGTGCTGACTCTCATAACTGATGGCATGAGGAGTGTCCGAGCTTTCCACTTTGACAAAGCGGCTGCAAGCGTGCTGACAACTTGTGTATGTGCTCTTAGCAGTGATAAATGATCATTTGTAGCCATATTTCTATCAAACCTTTCATCGCCGCTCGTCCCTCCTGTAGATGGTGACCATGGAGCCAGGATACCTTTTCCTTGGTTCCCGCCTCGGAAACTCACTCCTGCTCAGGTACACAGAGAAACTCCAGGAAACACCACCAGAAGAAGGGAAAGAGAGACAGGACAAAGAAAAAGACAAGGAGAAGGAGAAGGACAAGCAGGTGGGCCCACTACTTTTATTCAAATTGGTGGTGATTGATTTTTAGAGTAATTTTCACCTGGCAGTATGTTGAGTAATCTTAAATGTACCTTTATTTCATTCTCTTTTTCCATTGCGGCCAATTCCAGGAGGAACCACCAAACAAAAAGAAGCGGGTAGAATCTTCCACCAACTGGACTGGTACGCAAATGGCGTAAAGTTTTTGCATGTGCCTGAGATAAATGTTCTTTCTTTCAGCTGACGCTTTTCTTTTCACAGATGAGGTGGATGAGATTGAGGTATATGGCAGTGAGGCACAATCAGGCACCCAGCTGGCCACCTATTCTTTCGAGGTAAGTCAATACACTGCGTGGCCTTTGTTGCAGTTCCGTCTCTCAGGATTAAATTTGACTTGATGAAATATGAGTGAGGAATTTCTTTTGTTTTCATGCAGGTGTGTGACAGCATCCTGAACATCGGGCCTTGTGGAAATGCCTCCATGGGCGAACCTGCCTTCTTGTCTGAAGAGGTAAATTTATTCAAACACAAGTTTCCAGCTGGATGCTGTTGTTAGTGTGAATGTTCATACCTGATTTGTTGTCATCCACAGTTTCAGAGCAACCCTGAGCCTGACCTGGAGGTTGTGGTGTGTTCTGGATATGGCAAGAACGGTGCACTATCCGTGCTCCAGGTAAGTTTTCAAAGAACAAGTCTATGTATGAGATTTGTCTCCGCACTGCCTTAAATCCTGTGGTGCTGAGGCCTGTGTACCACAGGTGTAGTGACAGTGCTACATTGAAGTCTGGGTTTACCACGGCTGCCTCAGAGATCAATGGAGCAGCCACTAAACACCCCAGACACAAGCTGGCTCTGTCAGCTCCTCAGAGGCACTGAGGCAGTGTCTGGAAAAGGGTAATGCATGCAAATTTGAGTGAATTCAGCGCAATGAATGAGAGGTATGTAGGAAAAAGTTACACGTGTTGTGTCTTCATTTTGTAGGGCTGACAGAAACATTTTACCGTTGTTCCTCCAGCCGTGTATTTTATGTGCACATGACACCTTTTAGAATGTCATAACAAGACAGGAAGAGGCAATTGCTCCCTCTAAAAGACAGAGGGCTGAGTTGGTGGTTGCAGAGGTGCAGCTGCAGAGGGTTTCCAGCTTTGAAAGGAATATAAAGCAGCAGGAGACTTGGAAATCGAACAAGCTCTGCTGTCAGATTAGTGAGGCGATAATGCCATGCGTTGTCAAATGAGTTTAGTGCCTTACATTTATTAATATTCTCCTTTCCAACTCTGTATTTGCTGGCATTGATTTGTCTCCATTCTGCTATCAGAGAAGCATTCGTCCCCAGGTAGTCACCACATTTGAGTTGCCAGGTTGCCATGACATGTGGACAGTCATCTCTAATGAAACTAAAGAGGATAAGAAGGTAAAGGTTTATCCACTTATGTTCTTAAATAAATGCATTAAAGAAAGCACGACTCTGACATGTGTCGTGTCATGTCATAAACTTGTATAGAACCATGACATTAACAAGTCTGTGCTCCTCTTTTTCCAGGCGATAAAAAGTGACGGGTCTGAGGATGGAACAGAGACGGAGAATACTGAGGAAGGGGAGGAGGGAGAGAAGGACAAAGAGGAAGATGAGAAAGACAAAGATGTGAACGCAGAGCCCGCTCTGGAAGATGACAAGAAGAAACACGGCTTTCTCATCCTGAGCAGAGAAGATTCCACCATGGTAATTCAGCCACTTCTGACCTGTCCGAGTTATGGTTAAATTAGTTCAGTTCAGTCTAAATAGTTTTCTTAATGTCTGTGTTTGCCATTGTGAAACTGTGTCTCAGAAATAATCTGACCTCACTCCTTGTCGATTTCTGTCTGTCTGTCTCTCTTTTCTTTTTTTTTAAAGATCCTTCAGACCGGCCAGGAGATCATGGAACTTGACACCAGTGGCTTCGCCACCCAGGGTCCCACAGTTTTTGCCGGAAACATTGGCGACAATAAATACATCATCCAAGTCTCACCAATGGGAATCCGGCTGCTGGAAGGAGGTAAACTTTGAGAAATCGACATTGCCACAAAAATGAACAATCATCAAATTGTAATTACAATACTTCAACTAATCACAACCAGCTTCACCATCGGCAAGTGTGATGAGGATTTTTATCCTTTGAAGTACACCTCTAATTCGCTCCGTGTCCCTCTTTCCAGTGACACAGCTTCATTTCATCCCGGTGGACCTGGGTTCTCCCATAGTGCATTGCTCCGTGGCCGATCCTTTCGTCATCATCATGACTGCTGAGGGAGTGGTCACCATGTTTGTACTCAAGAGCGACACATATATGGGGAAGACGCATCGGCTGGCTCTTCAAAAACCACAGATCCCCGCCGTGAGTCCGTCAACAGGGCCCTCCATAAAAACCAAATAAGACTATCTAAAGCAC
The DNA here is from genome assembly GCA_900312935.1 of Carapus acus. Taxonomy (NCBI): domain Eukaryota; kingdom Metazoa; phylum Chordata; class Actinopteri; order Ophidiiformes; family Carapidae; genus Carapus; species Carapus acus. The sequence goes on from OMPJ01010029.1 coordinate 30,791, forward strand.
ATAGAGAATGTTTGCAATACCGTAAGAGCCAATGGCACCACTTAATCAGTGTACACTCAGTAGTTGCTGTGTTTATGTACGCATATCTATTTTCATCCATAGCAATCACGCGTGATCGCGCTGTGCGCCTATCGCGACGTCAGCGGCATGTTCACCACTGAGAACAAAGTGAGCTGCTCCATCAAAGAAGACACAATAATCAGCCAGTCCGAAGCAGAGACCATTATTCATGACATCAGGTTAGAATTGAACATCCTCTCCTCTCCTCTCCTCTCCAATCTTCTTTTTAAAAACCCTTCATCTAATTTCCTGAAATGCCTGTGTGCAGTAACACAGTGGACGATGAGGAGGAAATGCTGTACGGAGAGTCCAACTCCAGTTCCCTCGCAAAGGACGACGCCAACCGCACTCTCTCTGCATCAGTCGCACAGAATGATGGAAATCAAGCGAAGGCGGAGCCCACTCATTGGTGCATGGTCGTCAGGGAAAATGGCGTCATGGAGGTTATAGCAATAACATTATTTTTACACTGGTGGCAGGATGTTCATACGGGGCTGAATAAGGTTCCATGGTGTTCTATCCTCCACTGTCAAAAATACTAACAGATATACCAGCTTCCCGAGTGGCGATTGGTATTCCTGGTGAAGAACTTCCCCGTTGGCCAGAGGGTGCTGGTGGACAGCTCGTCTGGCCAGTCAGCAACGCAGGGCGAGGCCAAGAAAGAGGAGGTGACGCGGCAGGGAGAGATCCCTCTGGTCAAAGAGGTGGCGCTGGTTTCACTGGGCTACAGCCGCAGCCGCCCATATCTACTGGTGAGTTTCCAGTGTCGAGCTGGAGCGCGACAAGATATTTTATCTGAACGCCTTTAAGCTTAAAGTAATTGTGACTTTGCTTTCTTACCATATCCTGGTTAACCAACAATAGTAGTTTCTGTTTTCGAGTGGAATCAAACCGATTCTCTTATTTGGATGTTTTTGCTGTGTAGGTCCACGTGGAACAGGAGCTTCTGATCTATGAGGCTTTCCCTTACGACCAACAGCAGCCTCAAAACAACTTGAAAGTGCGCTTTAAGAAGGTAAGAGTTTCAGGTTGATAGGCGCCCTCTGAATGAAGAAGGGTTGGTTTGGTTTTGAAACGGAATGTTGACGGTGCCGTTACTCTGCTCCGCACAGTTGCCACACAACATCAACTTCAGAGAGAAGAAATCAAAACTGAAGAAAGATAAAAAGTTGGAGAACTGCACAGAGGAGGGCATCACCCTGAAGAGTCGGGTTGCCAGGTTCAGATACTTTGAAGATATCTCAGGATACTCGGGGGTAAACAAGCCTTCTACCTGCAGTATTCCTGGGCTCATTTTTGCAGCAATGTAACATTACCAGAGATGAAGCAGCATTTCTCACGAATAAATCCACATTTCGCTGCAGGTTTTCATCTGTGGCCCGTCTCCCCACTGGATGCTGGTCACTTCTCGTGGAGCTGTCAGGCTTCACCCCATGACCATCGACGGCTCCATCGAGTCCTTCTCCCCATTTCATAACGTCAATTGCCCCAAAGGTTTCCTCTACTTCAACAAACAGGTGAACCCTTTTATTTTAGAGATGTCCGATAATATCGGCTTGATATTGGCATAAAAATGTAATATTGGTATCGGATTTTTTTGCTTTAAAACCAATAAAATAAAAACCGATAAAAATACAATAATGCTTGCGTTACACCGAAATAGTGCCTATGCGCTTCTGAAGCGTTTACCGGCGCACATATCGCTATTGGCTGTTATCGGTATCGGTAAATTGAAAGTTCGGCATATCGGATATCGGCAAAAAAGCCAATATCGGACATCCCTACTTTCATTGTATTCCCACTTTTTATCAGACAATATTTCACAGCATTTAAAGCACAAATATTCACATGTAAAACCGATGAGGCAACAGAGGACTTTCATGTTGTCCAGTTTTCCGCAAACTACGACCATCGAGGTATTTGGCAGGGTGATGTCTATATAAGCAGTTCATAATTTTGTGTTTTTGTTGGTGTTTTTACGCAGGGTGAGCTGAGAATCAGTGTGTTACCTACGTATCTGTCCTATGATGCCCCCTGGCCCGTCAGGAAAATCCCACTGAGATGCACTGTTCACTATGTCTCCTACCACGTCGAATCCAAGGTACACCCCACATACACACACACACACACACACACACACACACACGCAATGGCAGGGTTAACAAAGTTACGACATGAAACATTTAAGGTGAAAGCACACGCTCCTGGTATGTGGCAATCCCACTGAGCTTTTTGCTTCGCCAGTGCTTTTTTATGTCTGTGCGATGCAAAACAAGGTGTTGAGCCGACTCCTTTTGAAACGCTGGAGTTGAAAGCCGAGGTGTTTTTACACAGGGAGAGAAAAAAGCCAAGTGAGAGAAGCACTGAAGGAGTTCTCCTCTGATGTGAAGTTTCTGTCTGTTTGATGTAGTTTCTCTGGCTTTTTATTCTTCTCAGGTATACGCCGTGTGCACCAGTGTGAAGGAGCAGTGCACTCGCATCCCGAGGATGACTGGAGAGGAAAAGGAGTATGAGATGATAGAGAGAGGTCAGACAGCACACTCCTAATGTCCTAATAACTGCTCCGAATTCCACTTACCCATTTTCTTACACAATTTTTGCACTGAGCATTTGTTCTCTCTTTACTTTCCTGCAGACGAGCGTTACATTAATCCACAGCAGGAGAGGTTCTCCATCCAGCTCATCTCCCCAGTCAGCTGGGAGGCCATTCCCAACACAAGGTCATTTTTTATTCCTTTTTTATTTTTCGTGAAACTGATCACTCTTGAATGAAGATTTCCAGACAAGCAGCCACGTCTTTGTCTTGGGCTGTTCTACTTCTATTTGGGACATTTTATAGAGAATTTTAGGGTTATGGTATCACAGTTTTTCTTGCGTAACCTACCACATCTCTAAACCACATTGAGGTTCATCGATCCGCCGCTATTTTCCGTGTTTGTCAAGACAGCATAGCTCTCTTCTCAAACCCATTTTTATCCACCAGGATCGACCTGGAGGAGTGGGAACACGTGACCTGCATGAAGACGGTGGCGCTCAGGAGTCAGGAGACTGTGTCTGGACTGAAGGGCTATATCGCTGCAGGGACGTGCCTGATGCAGGGCGAGGAAGTGACCTGCAGGGGGCGGGTGAGCAGCACCAATCACACCAGACTTCAGCCCGAACAGTCGAACACACCTGTAAGGAGCCATGTACTAAATATGGTGTAATGTTGTGCTCAGATTTTGATCCTGGATGTGATCGAGGTGGTGCCGGAGCCAGGCCAACCGCTGACGAAGAACAAGTTCAAAGTGTTGTATGAGAAAGAGCAGAAGGGCCCAGTGACGGCTCTGTGTCACTGCAACGGATACCTGGTCTCGGCCATCGGACAGAAGGTCCCAACTGCTGAGCTCACTCACACTGCCGCAGCTCTGTTTTAAAGCGTTTGCCTTTTTAAAATTCATAGTAAATTCCTCCTCGCAGATCTTCCTCTGGGTCCTGAAGGACAACGACCTAACGGGCATGGCCTTCATCGACACGCAACTCTACATTCACCAGATGTTCAGCATCAAGAATTTCATCCTGGCCGCTGACCTGATGAAGAGCATCTCACTTCTGCGCTACCAGGAGGAGAGCAAGACGCTGTCGCTCGTCAGCAGAGTGAGAACTAAACCACACACGTGCTAAAGTCAAGTGAGGCGGATTATGTGTGTTTCATGTGTTTCTGTTTGTTACACAGGACGCAAAGCCTCTGGAGGTTTACAGCATCGAATTCATGGTTGACAACAGTCAACTTGGATTCTTAGGTAATGACAAAACTCTAAAAAAAAATGAAGGTTCAAAGTGACAAATGTATGAGTTCAGTCTGTAAAATACCTTTCTTTTCAATTTTAGTGTCCGACCGAGACAAAAACCTGTATGTATATATGTATTTACCTGAAGGTAAGTGAGATTCTTGTTCATTTGTAAATGAAAGTGTACAACCAAGTGCTTTCCAGTACATAATCCTTGTCTCTTTGCATTGTGTCTGTCTCACTGCAGCCAAAGAAAGCTTTGGAGGAATGCGATTGCTGAGGAGAGCCGACTTCAATGCTGGCGCTCATATTAACACTTTTTGGAGGATGCCCTGCAGAGGAGCTCTGGACCAGGCTGGAAAGAAAGCTCTGACCTGGGACAACAAGCACATCACGTGGTTTGGTGAGCAGCTAGGGACATTATGAATTAACAAAATTGGATCAGTCCAAAAAAATTTAAATTTTCTTTGTGGACACATAAAGTCAAATTACTCGTCAAACTCTTGAATTAAACTATCCAGTCTGTTGGTTTTTAAGGTGTTGTGTTCTTTTTCCCTGTAGCCACTCTGGATGGAGGTGTTGGAATGCTCCTGCCCATGCAGGAGAAGACGTATCGTCGGCTTCTCATGCTTCAGAACGCACTCACCACTATGCTACCCCACCATGCAGGACTCAACCCCAAAGCCTACAGGTTCGCATCTGCCTGCACTGAACACACGTCTCATCTCCAGCAGCTAAAAATCCTCATCATAAGACCATCTGCATTTCTCATTTCCTGCTGCAATGCCAAGTCTGTCCACCAGATGGCGGACTCCAATTTATATTGACCATTGAGGAACTGCAGTCGCTAATATTTTCGTCATTTTTCCCGAGCAGAATGCTGCACAGCGACAGACGCAGCCTGCAGAACGCAGTGAGGAACATTCTGGACGGAGAACTCCTCAATAAATACCTGTACCTCAGTACGATGGAGCGCAGCGAGCTGGCCAAGAAAATTGGCACCACTCAGGATATTGTGAGTTCACAAGGGTGTGAGCAAGGCTGTGATGTTTGTTGTTCCCTTTCTGATACCCGTGTTTCTGCTCTTCACCAGATCCTGGATGACCTTCTGGAAATCGACAGAGTAACAGCTCATTTCTGAGCCAAACATTCCACAAAAACTTTGTCCGCCCTTTATAATGGACAAAAACCTTTGCTATCGCGAATATTAAGGAACTTTTCTTACGAGCTTGGTTTAAACAAACAAAAAAGGTCCATCATGGTCACGTAGATTATTTTGTTAACAAAATAATTAAAAACAATTCCACAACATTCAAGTGTTTTTTATTTTGCTGAACCAAAATCAAAGTGACAGAGAGAAGAGAGGTGGATTACAAAAAAATGAGGCATTTTAATAACCCTGTTAAAACAGTTAAAATACATATTTGGCTTGATAGAACTCAAGTCTGTGTAAAAACTGCCTATGATCATAATTTAAACATTGAATCTAACCACTACACAAACGTGAGGCTGGGGTAAGATAGCCAGCACAACACAAATTCCATGTCAATAAATTATGAAATGACAAATGTAGCATCTTAACATCCACTTACTTGTTCACTATTGCCTCAAGCGCTGAAAAATTCAGGAGGAACCTGGAGGTATCCCGTTAAAAATCTTCATTGCTACTTGTGCTGCAAAGCTAAACATCTTTTCAAGCCTGAAGTGGGTTACGCTGATATTTCTTCACAATTTGTGCCGCTCCCTTCAGCGCAACCAAAGTTTTGCTGAGAGAATCTTCTGCTACAGATAATTTCTTCCTGGCAAAATGTCTGTTTTCAATGGTGTATCCTGATATTTCGTGATATGTATGTTAACACTGAGAAATCAGGTGGATTCACATATTGCGGAGGTGTTGTGCGACGTCCCACTGCTGAATGGGGAGGGCTTCAAAACAACTGGCAAACTTGTAGCACCGTTCGTACCAGAGTTTGAACTGCTGTAGTGATAAAAAAACAGAAACTCCTCACAGCTATTCCACTTGCAGAGACCTGATGGTGGATAGTCCTTGAGTGCTTGCTTTGGTCCTCTGTGGGTTTTATTTTGAAGGTGTGGAGATACAGATGTGGTTTATCTCAGGTATTCGTACATGTCGGCATCCAGGGACACCAAACCGAGGTAGGACAGCAGGTTGAGGGCCGTACGTGTTAGACTCATCGTGGCCGTCTCCAGTCTGGGGACAGTTCAGATTTCACCTCGGGAATCGTTCAGCGTGAATATTTACAGTTGATATGTCATTTTAAATGCACTCCTTCTTACCTCAAAGCCACCCAAAACTTGACACCCTCCCACGTCGTCCACATCCAGCGGAACAGCCACAGTTTGGGCAACATCCCAGCGCTCTCAGCCTGAATCTTGCCCCAGCCTCGCACCGCGCTGCAAGCAGAAACGGTGGGGAAAAGGCGAGTACCTTCGGTGAGTTCCAAGTGGTTCCACGTAGCAAATTTCCTCTCTCCCAATATTTGACGGATAATGTACGTGTTCAAAGTTGCGGGATGGACTTGTTAAATCTTTGGATGGAGCTCAGTACAGGACATACTGAACATAGGATTTCACCTATATGACGACAATGTCCTCAGTGTAAGTGAGCACACACTTTGATGGCCAAAGAAAATACTGTGTAGCGCCTGTCGTGTTTGTTACAGTAACCAATCGAGCTCAAGGTCCAAAAGCTAATTTCTCCCTTAAAATATTTGTTGAGAAAAAAAATTGTCAGGTCCAGGGAAAAAATACCCATCTAAGAATGTCTTTCTGAATTGAAGGACTTTGTATAGTTGCAAATATGTGTCAGGAAATTGCAGATGAACTCAAATACAATTAGGAATTCATTGAAGAACGTCTTGTGTTTGAAAACACAAATAAAGGATCTGGTCAAGCTGCGTTCCACTGACCTCTTGGCCATGACGACGTATCGGTCCACCGGCGCTCCCAGCGTGATGTTGATGCTTCGAACCGTGTTGATGTTTCGGAAGACGAGCAGCATCGGCCTGGGCATGGACTTCAGCACCTGCATGATGTTTTCGAAGCGCTGCATGGCCATCTGCCGCATGTACGCCGTCTCCTCTCGACTCAGGATGTTGGAGAGCCCGAGCTGCCGCATGTTGATGGGCCGCTGCAGCAGCATCTCGCAGAAGAGGAAATATTCTGTCGAGAGGGTCAGAGTTCCTCTCTGCTCATCTTCTCAAAGTCAAGCGTGGATTCTCAATCCGCTCTCTGTCCGTGAGGCCACGACGTGAAGCACAGAGGGAGTGTGTGTCCTCACCTTTCACCCCCAGCGCGCTGGAGTGCTCCTTCATGGCAGCCTCGTCCCGCAGGATGATGGACCTCCACAGTTTGCACAGCGACACTCTGTCTCTGTGCGTTCAGAGGCAAAGCGCGAGTTTTAGGCGAGACTGAGACGTCTTCACAGCTTTAAACGTTTTGGTTGCATGACCCCATTGTGCGTCTCACTCTTGGCTCAGGTATTCGTACAGCCCGTGGTCCAGCAGCACCAGTTGGGCCTTGTTGTCTGCACCTCGCCTCACCAAGACTTGAGATAAACGAAGTATGTTAAGAATTTGGTATAATGAAATTCCTACAGAACACTTATTGGTGGTACAACACACATATAAATTCTACAACATGCCAATAGTACCCACCATTGCCAGGATGGGGGTCAGCATGGATGAATCCAGTGTAGAATATTTGTTCTGCGAATGTCCGAATCAGTTTGTCAGCCGTCTGAGACGAAATCGGATCAGTAATCTGGTCAGCATGTGAAAAGTATATGTCTGATTTATAGGGCAGAGAAACTCCTCTTACATCTTTCAAACTCAGCCCTTGTCTTCTAATCTCCTCTACGTTGTTGATTTTGCAGCCGTCGCAGAACTCTGCGGTCAGCACTCTCTTGGGAAGACAAAGACACAAACGTTCTTCAACCCAAGTGAAAGAAGAATCCAACTCCAGGTTTCTGGTGCTCGCCCCCAAGGATCTCACCTTACTTGTTTGTTCCCAGAAAACTTTTGGTATGTAGACAAATTTGAAGTGTTTCAGCTCCTCTGCGCAGCGTTCAGAGTTCCTGCCTTCGTTCTCAAAGTCCAGCTCTTGGGCTAACGTCCCCTTTAGGTCCTACACAGAAGAGCAAAACAAAGAAAATTAATAATCAAGACTAGCGCGCACTGATGCTTAGGCGTCAAACGTGACTCCGACCTTTAGGACCCATCGGAACCCAAAACTTGGGTGCATGAGCTTGACGAGGTCCAGCAGGATCTCCAAAGTCCTGATGTCTCCGTCAAAGCGGTCCCTGAGGTCGATATACTGCACCTTTACTGCCACTGGACTTCCGTCGTACAGTTCTGCCTTGTGGACCTGGGCCAAGCTGGCAGCAGCGATGGGCTCATAGTCAAAGGATTTAAAAAGCTCCTGAGGGGTCTTGTTGAAGTCCTCTTGGAAGAGAGCGTCCACCTGTTGGACACAAGAGAGACCTGATATCTTTCTGTGGTCCTCCCCTGGAGAAACAATCTTGCCAGCAGGGAGCCTCACCTCTTTGAATCTCCTGTTGAGGGCTTTATCCTCCAGGACCTGCAGGGTGCGGATGTACTCGGGGGGCAGGAGGTGGTTGAAGGAGCACAGACCTTGGCCGAGTTTGACGTATATGCCCCCGTTCTTGACCGCTCCTTCCACGATGAAGTCCGCTGCTCTCTGGTGGCAGGCGGACATCTCAGCCACGTAGGATGGGCTGCTCTGGCGGGGCAGGACACATGTACAATGTCCTTGAAAGTAACAAACACTGTGCCACAAACAAGCAACAGCAAGGTTTCCCATGAACCCGCCACATGGGACCTACCTCATCAAGGCCACGGAGAACCACGTTAGTGGTCCACCAGTAATCCACTGAGATAAAGAGGCCGACGGAGAGGGATCTGAGGACGCAGACAACACAGCAAATGTGAGAGTCGCTCATTTCTCGGGCCAATGGTGTCTCTCAATGTCCAACCTCCTCAACAAATTTAAACTAAACAAAGAAGCAAAGATAAATTCTTTGCACGCACTATTTGTGTCACAACATCGCCACAAGCGATAATATTGACTCCTAAAACTTCTTTTTCTGAGTCTGATGGACTGATACTGATTTTGATACAATGTTGCGGACTCTTGGGAGTTGCAGATTCGTGGAATGCTGTAGAAAAAGTTAAAACAATGTCCTCACATGCTCCTCATGTGAGGGCAAATTCCAGTTCATTTGGCTTGTCTGAAAAATCCTGCTGAGGCCTGAGACTCCTGAAGATATCAGAGCTGGACTGAGGACCGAACCTGAAGAAGCGACCGAATCCTTCGATGACGATCCTCATCTTTCTCCTCTCCCGCGGCTCAGACACAGCATATTGGACGCCCACGGCCACAGACACGCCCACAGAGATGCCCAGCAGAGTTTTCCAGAAGACTCCTCGGTGCTTCTCGTCCCTGAATAGAGGGGACACACAAATTTATTCCGGATGCAGTTTGCCCACAATTATGGCAGAGATGGGGTGATAACCATTCATTTTGATACCTGAGTGAACTGAACCTTCTACTCGGGTGGCACAAGGAGCTGCAGTGTGGGTGTCGACGGAGTATAGCCATGTGGTGCAGGCATAGCGCCACCTAAAGGGACGCAGGGAGGCAGCGAGACAAAAGACACTCTTACAAAAGACACACATGGAGTCAAAAATGGGAATAAAGAGGCTATGTTACTTCCAATGGGGAAGTATCATCTGTCACACCCGATTAATAACAAATATTAATTATCAATGAGATGTCAATGAACCAAGCTGGGGCAACTAAGCCTATGAAACAGGGTGTTAACATATAAACTTAAAGCTACAGCAGCTCCTCGGTTACGACATGGATGTGTGGGGGTCCACAACAAGGTCACCATGTCCGTTCTCAGTGTTTTCGATACTGTTTGGACTTCGTGTCTAAGTTTGAGGGACAAACTGTGACAGATGGAGGCGATGTCAGGGACCTTAGCGCCACAAAACGCGCCTCAACCCCTAGGAAAGCTGTCAACTCGGCCCTTACGTTCATCAGCACTCGGTTTTTATTCTCACAAAACAGGTTAAGAACCCCACAATAGACGATCGGGCGCTTCGATTGTGTTATGATGGCTTTTGCTCATGTTGACAGCTTTTGCAACATTAATCACTACGTAAACACAACAGTCCGCACAGTTTCCAAACATTCCCAAACACCTCACCTTGACCGACCTTCATCAATCACATGCCTGGTTTAAAAGAATACATTTTTAATCCGATTCCAAGCACTTTTCATCCCTAAAGCCTAGATTAAAAATTCGTAGTAACATTGTAGTGCAGTTACTCTGTTGTTAGCCTGTTTGAGCGACCTGCTACTTTGCCGGCTTCCTAATAACACAACAGATTCAACCTGACACTCACCGTCCTGGAGGTTTTCCAAACCATGCTGCCCTGGTGGTGGGTATCACCAGAAAAAATAACAAATTAACTCCGAGGATTTAGGATGTGACCACAGACTTGGAGAAACTCCAGGACATCAACAACTGTGAGGCAATCACGCTTCCCTCAACGGAAAGCGGAAGTGACGAAGTTGTAGTTCCGGATAAATTCATTCATTCAAGATATGTTGTTTTAATTATTTATTGTTCATTCACACCCCCAGAATTCTCTTTTTTATTAGACTCTGTTATAATCACATAGGGTTTTTTTTGCGTGTAGTGTTTTTGTTCTACGACTTTTGTTTTTTTTTCAATCCATGCACCCGTTCTCTGTTGCGTGCTGGATTTTTCTCCTGAGGATGCGAATGAATAGTTTCAGATGTGAGGAGGGCTTAAGTAGCTCTCTTTGTTTTGTCTTGTTTTTACCCAAAGGAGGTTTTAATGTTGTAAGCGGACGGTTGGACGTTTTGTCATTTAATTTTTACTCGCCGTTCGAGCCTAATCAGGTACAATGTTACCGATACTTTACAAAGTGTCCCTTGTTTCAGCATCACTGTTATTGCTGTTTTTGTTTATTTCAAATCGCAATCAATTACCTTGTTATTCTCATCCATGTACCTGTTCCCCAAGGCCTCTGCTCTCCTGCTATGAGAAGTTTAATTGAGATACAGGTGATTGTGTTTACTTGGGTGTGACATCATTGTGTTGGAGATGACATCACTCCTGCTTCATGAGGTAAGGTACATTTAAATCTGATACTGTGTTAAACGTACTGGCAACATCAGTTTTACACTACTATTATGAATAACTTGCATTTTATTGTGCTGCATTATATGTCTCCAGATCCTTAGAGACATGGTTGGCTAGGCAAGGAGTACTCAGTATTTTTGCTTGAAGATGCTCGATCTTTGCTGATATTACCGTTCCTATACACACGTCATCACCCGTACTTTGGTCTGTGCTTACTTATGAGCGAGATTGTACTTCTACCACCACAAATTGTTTCTTTTGTAGTAAGTGAAAACACAGTATCAAGCCAGATGATATGTCCCCCCACACAGAAATTCAAAAATCAATGAATCTAACAACTTTTAATGACAACTCACATTTCTACTCAACAAAATAACCAAATTTAAAGTACTGCGGGTGACACAAACAAGTGTGGCACCATTTGATGACGTGTGATTGGGGGTAAATGACATCATTCTTTGGACTGACTTCACTTTTTAGTTTCACAGTTTGTGCCACAGCGGCTGGAGACACCAGAAGCGACGGCATTCTGCACCAACTTACTCAGCAGCTTCTTGACCCAAACCTTTGAACATCTCCAGCCAAGAGGAGCCGTCTGACCTGCTCACCATGATCCCCGACCAACCCACAGACGCAGACCTCATCCACGTGGCCCCAGTGATGCTCAAAGTGCCTCCGACAGACGACACAGCTGCTGCCACCGTAATACTGGGGGATGTGATAATTCGCTTCCCGGGAATGGTAGAGATGCCGTCAGCTGCATCTTCACTGTTAATGTCCAGGCCAGAGATGAGAGCGGATGATACAACACCGAGGGAGAAGCGGTGAGGAACCAAATGGGTAGTCGAGAAGCTGTAAGGGATTTCCTTTGGGTTTACATGTGGCTTTTCCTCCATTTTATTCCAGATTATCTGTGCTGTGGCAGTTGATGAAGGTCAACCAGTAGCACAGGTGAAGCCCTCCTGCTGCCAGCGGCGAGAGCGCAGACAAAAGCGCCACATTCCTGGAAATCCTAGTTCACTATTTGCCTCTGAGGGTGTGTGACCTCACTGTGTGTGTTTCTGTTTGTCTCCAGATTTCCTTTTCCTACACAATCCCTCACTGTTGTTTCTCCATCACCATCGGCCTGTGTGTGTGCACGTGTGTGTGTGTATGTTTGTGTGTGCATGTGCATGTGTGTGTATGAAGCTGGGCTTTCCACAGTCCTCCATGGGAATAAACATCAAGCAGCCCAAAGATGTTTTGATCATCTTTTATCCCTGATGCAAAAGGCATTTTTTTCACTGGTCCTCTGCTTTTCAAAAGCAGTTTTCCACATTTTAGGTGTGTGTTTGTGTGATTTGGTCTGAGGAAGGCCTGACCGAGAGCAAAGGTGTTAATGATTTAAGAATCATACTTCATCACAACAGCATCTCTGGATTTTATTATGCAAAAGGATTTTTTTCCTTAAAAAAGAAAAAACTGTCTGGGGTGTATCCCAGTGAGAAAATGAAAGAATCGATTGTCCAAAAAACTGGAGAGTGATTTTCTGATAATATTCAATGGCACAGAAAATACCAACGCCTGAAAATCAATGTTTTGAAAGGATTTTATCCACTTCCAATGTGTTTCCAGTCATTGATAAGGTCAGCCAGGGGCTGAAATTGATGAAGTTGCACAGTCCAACCAACTGGGTTGGACTGAATCTTCATATTTTTGTATCATCTGCGGGCAGACGTTTTGTATGGAGGCCCTCATGAGTAAAGATTGTGGGTGTTTTGGTAGTTTCTAATGCCATCTGAATTCAATCGGGGAGCTTGGTTGATCATCTCGACTCATCCTCTCAGCGCTGTCTTGGTTACATGACGGAAGATGGACTGAAACTTAAAAGTTGACTTTATAGCTCCATCTGCTGGGCGGACATTGTAATAACTTCATCAGGGAGACCAGAAGGGACACACATGCATCGATCGGGCACGGCGATGAGAATGAGAGGGAAATTGTGTTTAAATTTGCGTAAACCAAATATAAATATTAATAGTTTGGGGCAGACAGGGGTACATGGAAAAACACTCGATTACTCCATCCGCTCTGTGAGTGAATATGAATAAATATAAAAAAGATGATAGACCTGCAATGTCCATGAGGGGATCGAACATTTTAATAGGTGTAGCAGACCAATAGCTTCTGTATAGGTGTGAATCTAATAAAAATCATTTTAAGGGCGTTGCCCTCTCATTTGTCCCCTGAGACTTAAAACACCGCGATGCATGCATGGAAAATTTTGAGTCACACCACATACTCATTTCCATGCCACAAAATTAACAAAGAGAACAGTGGATAAAGCTTCTTTGAGCCATGTGTAGCGGTTTACAGGTGCAGAGACAACAACGCAAACGCAACTCTTATACCTTTGTTACATCATCTTACATCAGGTACCTTTTGAATCCCAGCGTCCCCGAAGCTGGATGGAAAACTGCAGCCCGGAGAGATAAACAAATAAATTGCCGAGATACACGTCAAGGAACGGCGATAGCGCATTGATTTGCATATTTTTTAAGACGTGGCGAGGCAAAGTTAGAAATAGTTTCACAACCTGTTTGCAGTGACAGGAGCGCTGCGGTTGCGTTAGACAGGTGTGGTAAAGTTACGGAAAGTGAGATACACCTAAACCGGAAACAAGGTGCTTAAACCTTCAGAATAAGAGTACGCGGATGGTTTTATAAATCCCATATCGAAGGCGTCGTTGAAATGATGACATATGATGTGACGCGCTGACGCGCCTGCAACAACAGCGACGTGTCGTTAAAGCCAATTTTCTATTTTTATACCGACTGAAAAACCAGATGGATTATTTTCCGTCGTTAGGCGCTTTGGTTTTAAACCAGAAGTAGCATCGGTCCGCGTCTCCGCGGTGTGGCGCTTTCTTGTTTACGGGCGGGAAGAGCGAACAGACCGGAGCGGCCACAGCGCGGCGGCCGCGTTTGAACGCTCCGATCCGGGATCAACTCCCACCACATGTCCCGCTATTAGTTTCCACGCTGCCCGGGGCGCTGCGACACCCATAGGAAAACTTGTGGAACCGGCGCGGCGATCGGATGGAGGAACCCCCCTCGGACTCCGGCGGCGGAGGTGGCGGCGGTGCAGTAGCAGCGGAGGGCCCCGCGTTGCAGGTGGCGGATATCCGCAGGCCGACCGCCGCGCTGCCTCTACGCCTGCTGGAGTGGAAAGTCAAGCCCGGGACGCTCATCAACGCGGACTCGGTGTTGGCCGTGTGCGTCTCCATACACCCGGAGAAGGCGGCGGAGGCTCCTCGCCTGCTGGAGAAGGTGAAGTCGGACCGCGCCGGAGTCGTGCGGGAGCTGTGCTGTCAGCCCGGACAGGTCATCCCCCCCGGGTGAGTCGCCCCGCCGCTGCCCGATGCCTTAGCCGCGCAGCCCGGCCTCCGGGAGCCTGTCTGCCCGGGCTGCGGTGCGTCTCCTGCGGGGCTTTAGCTTCAGCTAGCTACCACGCTAAACGGGCTAAGTTTGGGTGCTAAGTTACCGTTAGCCTGCGTGCTAGCACTAATTGGTCAATTGGACATCAAGCTTGCCAGAATAAACACCCCTGGCTAGAGCTTCCACAGTAAAACCTTATTATTAGATATACAATCGTGTTAAAGCGCTCTTCTGCATTTTTTGACAGAAAGGGGAATTGACAGAAACATTCTCAGAAAGTGTCTCGATGTTGTTGATGTGTGTTTGTCCCACTGCCGCGACGATGAAACGGTCGTGTGGTTTTATTGTGAAGGGGCAGTGACGTCAGCGTGTTTGCTTTGACGCAGCTGAGCGCTGCAGAGCTGCGACTTTAAAAACAAAGCACACGTGTAGGGACGATTGTACGCACATCGGCCACATAATACGCAGATTAACGCGGGGAAAGATAACATTAAGGCCATGTGTTCATTGACATACTTATTACCGTAATTACATCCACACAGCTTCGATAACGGCGCATGCTGAAAGCATTCTGTGCTGAACTCCAGCTGTTATCAGAAGTTGCCAGATGTTGTGAAAATGAAGTTTTAGCAAAGGTTGTTGTGTGTTGACAAGTCAAGCTGCATATACATAGTTACATCGGTATAATAATAGTTAAATGACTCCCAATCATGCCTTTTGCATGTTAAAATCACCTTGAATCAGTGCTGAAACTCAGTTTTAAACTCAGTTAATGGCTTCAGAAATGAACATGGCGTCTTATGATGTGTTGCAGATGCTGGAATATGTTTTTTATGCATTTATCACACCATTTTCCTGAATTTGCATGTCTCAATTGTGTGTAATGTTCCTTTTTTCCAGGGGTGTCATCGTGAGAATAGAAGAATGCAGCCATCCAATAGTAATGAAAGGCTTGTGTGCAGAATGTGGCCAGGATCTCACACAGTAAGGATTTATTTCTATTTCTTGTGCTTATTTTCTGTATGTCCGATAGTTTGAAGCTTTTGCTACTGCGAGGAAGCAAGTGATGTGTGTTTATATCTATCAGAAGAGGGAGATGTGCAACTTCACATGAAGTGACCTGCTCTGCACCTTTTGGTGCTATTCGAGATGCTGTCTGCAATGTTTTGAACCATTAGGTGGCGCTGCACATCACACAAAAAGCTCCAGGATCTTTGCCGTCACACCGTAAATTACCACTTATCCTCCATATCATTGTTTTTAACAGGTGGTGCAGTTTATGTAGTATTTGCAAAGACCACCTAGAAGTAACAAGTGTGTGTACACATCACAATGCGAGGTGCGCTAGTGTTGCAGCAATTTTAGGACGCAGCACAAATTACATTTCGAACCATTAACTTTGATTTTCTTGTAGAACAAATTTAGTCTGTAGTTTGAAGAAATGTCAGACAGGTGTTGACATATTTTTTGCTGTGATTTCTGTTGTGATTTTGCGATTCTGACAAAGCTGGACAGTTTAGAATAGCTCAGAATCCACAGTGGTCAGCTGGTGTGCACACTGATGTTCTTCCCTCCAAAAACATTTGCTGCAACCGCACACCCGGACCCGCACGTTTCTGAATGCCTCTTTTCTCAGCTGTCGCGTGGCGTTTGAGGACCTGTGAGACGTGCAAACCACGACACAGACGTAACTCCCACTCCATTTTGCTTCCTCTCAGGCTGCAGAGCGCCAACGGGAAGCAGCAGAGCCTCATCTCCACAGCAACCGTCTCCATGGTGCACAGTGTTCCTGAGCTGATGGTCAGCTCGGAGGTGAGACGAGAAATGGTGCCGCCAGGGGGCGTGTGTGTCCTTCCTGGATTCTCTCTGTCTGTCCCACGCGTGGACCACGTGTCGGGGCTGCTATCTGGGCTCTGTCAGTCTGTCTGTTTCCCTCTGTGATGGCCAGATCGGTGGCCGTCACCTTAGATTAACATCATATGCATTTCATCCTTTGTTGGCCATGACCAAGGTGTGTCTGAGATGCTCAAAATAACTCAAAAAACACAGCTGGTAGTGTCTTCTTCACCCTTAAACTTTGCCCTCATGCTGTCTGACTTTCGCGTTTCCTGCTACACTGCCCCCTGGTGGCCGTTAGTCGTTAAAAATGTACAAATAAGCCACACTGGTGTATAAGCCGCAGGGTTCACAGCGTTCAAAAAAAAAAGATGTGAATTTTACAGTAACTGTGTACAGTTTAAGTATGCATGTTTATTGATTGATGAAAATATATCTTTTTCATTATGTAGAGAGTTTTGTGGATATTTTGCAGGGCCAGAACAGATTGAAATTATTTACTTACTTACTTTTATTTACTTTTACTTTTAACCCTTGAAGACTACAACCTACCTCTACCTACAGTGTAGCACTAGTGGGGTAATTTTTGATCCCAATTTTCTCAAAATGAATGAAAACATACACAAAGAAAAATATTGCCACATGTCACAGACATGTATAATGAATTCCTGGAATATGAATATATTACAATTTTTCTGTATTAAGATTTTGAAGAATAACAACATCTTGGGTCACTTTTGACCCCACTTGTGCATCTAAGGGTTGAGTATGCGTGTTTATTGCCTGATAAAAGCATATTTATTTTCATAAAAAGAGAAATTTAGGGATATGGTACAAAGCTGGAATGGATAAAAATTATTGTGGTCATTCTAAATGAAAACAAAACAGTCATGGCAAAATTAAACTCCCATCTCAAGGTACTAGTATATTTAAAAATGTGTCACTAAACGTCTCATCTTTCACGTAAATAACCAGTTTCTGCTGCGAGCACATGCATATGAGGAAGTTGAGTCACACATGCAGTAAATCTGTTTCTGTCACATTTGCATATGAAGTTTGTAGCCTGCTGATGAGCTGGCGTGTGAGTCAAAGTGTTTCTTGACGTCTGCTCGAATGTGTCTCCTGCTTGTGATGTCCCACTCCAATTGCGTCACGATATTTCCCTCCAACCACTCAGCAAGCAGAGCAGCTGGGCAGAGAGGACCAGCAGAGGCTCCACCGGAACAAGAAGCTGGTTCTGATGGTGGATCTGGACCAGACGCTGATCCACACCACAGAGCAGATCTGCCCACGCTCGTCCAGTAAGGTACAAACTCAAGTGCGACTC
This sequence comes from Carapus acus, assembly GCA_900312935.1. Taxonomy (NCBI): domain Eukaryota; kingdom Metazoa; phylum Chordata; class Actinopteri; order Ophidiiformes; family Carapidae; genus Carapus; species Carapus acus. The sequence goes on from OMPJ01010029.1 coordinate 48,419, forward strand.
CTGTATCCGAATAATTTCTATTTGAATAGCCAATAGCCAATGCTACGGCGGGAAACCGAAGAGTGTGTGTAGTGTAAAATGTAGTTTGATGGCGTTTTAAGTGAATTGTGTGTAAATCGCTGTGCTGTCACTGAAATTCTGCCCCCAAGCTACAACCTCAAACCCCCTGCAAAGTTTTCTGTCTCTTTCTTTTGTTGCCGCCAGGGGATTTTCCACTTCCAGCTGGGCCGAGGGGAGCCGATGCTCCAGACTCGACTGCGGCCGCACTGCTTAGAATTCCTGGAGAAAATCGCCAAACTCTACGAGCTGCATGTCTTCACCTTCGGGAGCCGCCTGTACGCACACACCATAGCAGGTAAACAGAACGATTTTTCTTGCATCCCTTTGCAGATGCTGTACATGGGGAATGTATCCGTTATTGCATGTAGTTTCGCTGTGTGTCCATCGGGGGGCAGCATGTGCTCGTTTAGTATTTTTGGGGAAGGCCATCAATTACGTTTATGTTTTCTTTTTTCATTGTCTTTTTTATTTTTATTCTTTATGAAGGGACATTTTCAGTTACCTCCTGGTGACTTTCAAAATTCATGTGAAAGCAATTTGCTTAGTAATATGATATTTCCTCCTGGTGATGGCTGGGCACCATTAGTCTTATTTTCTGCTTTATTGGACAGGCTGTATCTGTCACCTCCAACTTATTTGCGCCAGAATTAGCCTGCCAGCTGACGGCTGTTAACTGGGCACAGCAATATACGCCCTGTTTATCAGCCATGACTGTAACTTTGCCTCCGTCCAAGTATTCATGGCGCAGCTTTTAGAGCTACTGTATATAAAAGCGGGTCTGGTTCTGTTGTGCCTCTTTTTGATGAATGTTTAATGCGCTTTGAATTGGATTTTATCGCTGGTCGCAGCACATTGAAGTTGGCAGCGCCACGAGGCTCAAGTTTTATCTCTTCGTTTCAGCCACAGTTTGATCACTGCAGACGAAAAAGGCTGCCGTTAAATTGCTAATAGGCCACGCTAAGTTCAGATTGCATCATCCGAAAATGTGAAATTGCATGAAATCGCAGCAGGATTTGCAGGTAGCTTTGGTTGGAAATGCGACTCAAATCCGACTTGTAACTCGCAGAAGCTAGTGATAATAATATCACCCTGATATATTTTCTCAGGCATTCTGGACCCAGAAAAGAAGCTTTTCTCACACCGGATCCTCTCCAGAGACGAGTGCATCGATCCCTTCTCCAAGACTGGAAATCTTAGGTAGGAAGCACGACAGCGGTAAGCAGTCGCCTTTTCTCCCTTAATACAGACGGAGGACCAAAGGTTACCACAGGACAAACAGCATCTCAGCCGCCTAGTTAGTTTGAGCTTTTACAGCCTGTGTCTTTCATTTTCCTCTCCGGCCATTAGAGCACCAAAGCAAAACAGTCTTTGGCACCCCGTAGATGGAAGGAAATTCAAAAAGTTTTGCCGTTATTGGGTTTATAAATGACCGACATGACTTAGCGAGGAGGTTAATATGCAACGTCCGCGTCAGGATCGATCGCAGCATTTCTCACGCATGGATTCCGACGCTCCGCTCAATAGTTTTGCTCGCCTCTCGTTTTGCTGGGACAGGAATCTCTTTCCCTGCGGCGACTCCATGGTCTGCATCATCGACGACCGGGAGGACGTGTGGAAGTTTGCACCCAACCTCATCACTGTGAAGAAATACGTCTACTTCCAGGGCACGGGGGACATCAACGCGCCGCCCGGGTCGCGGGACGCTCAGGCCGCCGCCGCCGCCGCCGCCAAAAAAGGTAAACACCACGCGGCCGGTGCGCAGATTCAGACGCTGTGGCTGAAATGAATTTGTCAAGCGGGCTGACAAATACTTGGCGGAACGTTCCGGAGGCTGCGGTTGCTCTCGGCGGCCCGACTCGCGTTCACCAAGGCAGAACGGCAGATTTAACAAGCGAGGGCAACAGGGCAATTAGCGCCAAGCAGCCGTGGCGGGGTTT
>OMPJ01010030.1:0-30127 GCA_900312935.1 Carapus acus
TCTAATAGGAGCCCCTCCCAGGAGCTCCTCACCGTATCCCGTACAGTGCATCCCACTGGAAACTCATTTCGGCTGCTTGTATCTGAGATCTTATCCTTTCGGTCATGATCCAAAGTTCATGACCATAGGTGAGGGTAGGGACTGTAGATTGACTGTCTGCACCACGACAAACCGGTACGTCGACCACATCACTGCCACAGCTAGAGCAATCCGTCGGTCAATCTCCCGTAGTGTTGTTCCGACAGGTTTGAGGTATTGAAACTGTCTGTTTCAATTCAACTTCTCGCAACTTTCACACCACACATCTTGCGTGTAGCAGTTGTCCTTGCTGGAGTTTCTAGGGTTAGGGTTAGGGTTGAAATATCTCCAAATTGCTGACATTTTGTCTGCTGTGGCACGCTGGTTTGTTTTTCCCTTACATGAAAAAGCTGCCTTGCTATTGGTGTAGAGCGTCCACTCCTGGCCAATAGGATAGCTTGGCTCGGCATGTACTGAACACGTTTGATCACAGCAGTGAATGTCCGGCGAGAGAAAGACAAGGCTGTACTAGTATCGGTAAACAGCATCGGTGCTTTATTTGTTAGTACTCGCCGATACCAATGCCAGCATTTAAGTACCGTATTGGGGCCCCTCCCGATACTAGTATTGGTATCAGTTAAACACTAATCTCCCGTTCCGTTCTAACCTACCGAAGACACTTAAACTCCTCCATCTCAGGCAGGATCTTGTCTCCAAACCGGAGAGAACCATGGCCTCAGATTTAGAGGTGCTAATTCTCATCCCGGCCATCTCACACTCGTCTACAAACCACCCTAGCACATGCTGGAGGTCCTGGTCTGAGGGCGCCAGCAGGATAACATCATCTGCAAAAGCAGCGATGAGATCCTGTGGTCCCCAAACCGTCCCTCCTCTGGCGCCTAGAAATCCTGTCCATATAATTAATGAACAGGACCGGTGACAAAGGGCAGCCCTGCCGGAGGCCAACATGTACTAGAAACAGGTCTAACTTACTGCCGTCAATGTGAACCAAGCTCCTGCTCTGGTCGTTCAGAGACCGCACAGCCTTAAGTAGGGGGCCATGGACTCCATACTCCTGGAGCACCCTGCGCAGAGCATCGCGAGGGACCAGGTCGAATGCCCTCTCCAAGTCCACAAGGCGCATGTGGACTGGTTGGGCAAACTCCCATGATCCCTCCAGCACTCTGCAGAGAGTGTAGGGCTGGTCCAGTGTTCCACAGCCAAGATGGAACCTGGATTGTTCCTCTTGGATGTGAGGTTTGACTATCGGCCGGATTCTCCTCTCCAGTGCCCTGGAATAGACTTTCCCGGGGAGGCTGAGGAGTGTGATCCCACTTTAATTGGTACACACCCTCCGGTCCCCCTTCTTAAATAGAGGGATCACCACCCCGGTCTGCCAGACCAGGGGCACTGTCCCTGACTGCCATGCTATGTTGCAGAGGCGTGTCAGCCTTGACAGTCCTGCAACATCCAGAGACTTAAGGTACTCAGGGCGGATCTCGTCCACCCCAGGTGCCTTGCCACCGTGCAGTTTTTTAACCACTTCGGTGTTTTCAGCTTGGGTTACGAATGAATCTGATGGGCACAAGGTCAAATTCTACAGACATTTAAACAAGTGTGCTCTTCTTCTAATATTTAAGTCATGCTGCCACCTGTGTCCCTATTGGCTCCCTTGCAGTTAGATCAGAGCAACATGAGGCCTCTGGAGTATCCTCCACTTGCTTGTCATACAAGGTACAGTTACAATAAGGAATTTGCGGAGCATCTTTTATGATGTAATTTTGGCCTCTCGCAGTAAAGAAGCATAGTTCATTGGTTGTACTCTAGCAAGGCAACGTTCTATGAGTGTGTAGCCAGGTTGGCCTTCTGATAATGTCTGATCTCAAGGAGCAAGGCACTAATGGCGCTCTGGGATAACCTCTGTTATGATTTGGTGCTATACAAATAAAATGGACTTGACTAATGGACTCAATTGAATTGTTGCATCATTCTTAACTTTCACTCATAAAATCTATACATACAGTATATACATACATATGCTTCTATTCAATATTTTTGAGTGAGGTTTTTAGGTGGCAGCAAATGAATACCTTTGTCCTATTAATGAATCAATCACCGTACCTACCAACATACCTAGTTTTCAATGGATTGCCTCCGAAGAAGCCGGCAGACATGGGCTCCTGTACGTTGTTATCTCCAAATGTTTACATTCAAAACATATTTCATTATGCAGAACACTGAAAGATACAGTAAAATATCAGTGTCATTGAAAATTACACACTGTGTAACAAGTAACATTGTCTCCAGCTTGAGTTAACAAGTAACTTGCAGTGCTATTATCATATCTGAGGTCAAACTTTACTGCTGCTGCAATGCAGTTTTTGTTTTTTCCTGCGGTCTCGTAATGCCTGATATTGAATGTATTGCATCAGACTGTGGTCTAGATAACATATCAAAGGCAGGTAAGAAAATATTTAGTTTGTCTCATGTCATGGCCATGATTGGCCAGTGCTTAAGGTTTGCATAGAGTATACCTACAGTATGTATAGGTATATGTACAGCTTAAGTCTTTGCTGTGTGACTCACAAGTGTGCTCATGAGCTATGATGATTGTCGGATTGGTTGTGACTGAAGCATTTTAGGTCCAATCACTGCCTGCAGTGTGCTTCTGGGATTACATGATCCTTGATGATACGTCACATCCTTTCATATCTACTTGTGACCTGTTAATCATACTTATCCACATGAATTTACAAAGAATGTCAGGCTCAGTTTCTCAAACATCTGCCAAGTCTAAAAAACGTAAACCAGCAACGAAATAGAGATGATGACATGAAATATATTAATCAAAAGCAGTGCTTTATTGGTGCACCTTGCCCCATGATTCATTCCAAAACAATACCAAAAAGTTAAGAAATATGTTAATGATTGTTTCTCACAGTTGTCTCTATATGTCAGGTAAATGTTCATTGTGAATTGCGCACAGTAACGATGGACTGTAAGGAATGGTGAATCACTGTCCTGTGTGCACTGGCTTACATTGATGCCTCTAAAACAGGCACATTAATTAACTCCAGCTCTGGAGAGACCCCATTTTTGGAAGTGCAATGACCTTCCAAAGTATGCAGTGTCCTCCTTTCCGTCATATCCTTCTGCGCAAGAGCAAGAAAAGGTATTTCCATCTACTCCATCTTCTCCGCTATTACTTTTACTACCAGGAAATGAGTGACAGCCCAACAGCAATCAATATACTTGTTTTATTATTATTATTTCCTGTCATTGTTTAAGAATTAAGATTTAAAAGGCAGAATTTCTGTGACCTGGGTTTCTAAGATCACAATATGCCATCTTTAGTATCAGTTGTGCTCAAATTCCTTTGGAAATTAAAATGAGATCGGCATTTGCTGCCAATTATGTCTGCATGTTGTAGGTATCTATATTATCAAGACTCTAAAGGTAAGAGCTTGCAGCATTGTGAAAGCAAGGTGGATAATGCTAAATATAATCTATTTCTGCCTTGGTTTGGCCTACATTTTTTGGTTCATTCATTTGCCATGGAATGGCATGCAATTTTTGGTTCATTCATTTGCAAATTTGAATGTGAGATGATATTGTGGTCTGAGGTGACTATTGATTTTGGAAAAACTAATATTCCAATATTGTTTTTTTTCGTTTTTTTTTTTTTTTTTGTATTTGATGTAGAAGTTGGCCGAAGGGGATCGATCTCCATTTCCAGCAGTGAGAGAGTTTTGTTTCTTATCCATGCTTTCTTTCCTTCTTGGTCAGTGCATTCTCTGGGAAATACATTCCTATAAGAGCAGATGTACTGCAACACCTCTCCAGATGCTCTACTCAACCTTTCTTTGGCTGTTGGGTTACTTGATAATATGAAATCCTCAATTCATGTGTATTACAGAAAACATTTGTTTTGCATTATAGCAAAGGGAGTTCTCTCCTTTCACCAGCACAAACCAGCAATGTATGTTTGTAATGTTGATAGTACTTAATGGCATTGGGCCAATTATTGTTTGTAAAAGCCTTGCAACAATATTCTTTAGAAATGTTGGACCTCAGTAAAACTGGAAGTACCTCATTTTACAACATTGTGAGAACTGTTGCATAACCGTCTGCCTAGTGAATGATAACACAATGACACTTATGACTTATGAGGTAAATTCAAATCAGTTTCAATGCTCCAAAGTCTGCTGAATTCAGATGAGGCTCACAAAACTGAGAACATACACTCACCTGCTATGGACCAGTGGTCCCCAAACCCCAGGCTGTGGACCAGTGCTGGTCTGTGAGTCAATTAGTACCGGCACACACAGAAAGAATACATGTCTTACATTATTTCAATTGTATTTATTACCTGATTCTGATCAGGTGATAATTTTGTCAGCCTGTGGTTCACAATTGTGGTTCTGGACTGCTGAATGCACCAGCTTGCCAAGCTAGCGCATTTAGCAGTGACAAGAGGCTCAGTAAAACCCACACACACATGGGAGCAGTGACAGAGGTTTTCTTAAACCAACACTTTATTTGTCTCTAAGCTCTCCACAACTGTACAGGCAGTAGCATGGACCCTTTCCTGTAAGACCATGCACCCTGGACGGCTAGGTTTGCTGCACAGCTACAGCTGCACTTTCCAGCACTGTCACTCGAGAAACGATGACAACAACAACCGGCTACCCCACGTCCGTTACCTATACGCCACACCCTAAAAGCGAGTCTGTGAAAATATTGAAGCTATAAAGATTCAGTAGTAGGTGCATGAGGGGGCGCGGTCTGGAGACATTACACATCGCTGTGAGGCAGAAGTGTTTCTTTGCAGTGATTCAGAAATGAGTTCCGCCAATCCAACACGTCTGTCAGGAAATTGGTGATTCCCTGTCAGATGGCACTGTGAGCTGGGTGACCTCAAAGAGAGGATTCCCGTTTTTAAGGTGCTCAGTCACAAAAGGTGAATATACCAACCTGTTTTTCCAGCTTATAAAATGCGGAGGATTTAGCACAGTTAGTTGGATCTGTTGAGCCTCTGAGTGACGATTAGGTGATCTGGTGACCTTGGTTTGGGGGGTGGTACAGATGTGACGATAGCTCATGATAACAGGTTCTCAAAGTAATTTGATTTTAGAGTAAGTTCTGTACAAAGCTGAGCATGAGTATGTAACAGCAGCTCTTTGGACAGAACAATTACTTTTACAATCCTCCCCACCAGGGTTGTGAACTGCCCCCTTCTTCTTGTTGATTGTGTTGCATACATTAATGCTCTTAGTGCTTTTAAGGTAGCCGTCGCAATTGCCTAATTACAGACCTGAGTGATTTCCCTCATCTGTGTTCATCTGATCTGCTCACCAGGATGACCAAATAGTAAGGAACAGTTCTGCCTGAAAATAGGTGGAGTTTACCTATTTGCCTTGAATATTTCAAGATTCCAGGCTTTATTGTCAAACCTACAGCAAAGAGACAAACTTGCCTGCACAATAAGATTCTTACTTTGATGCCATGTACTGGATGTCACGAGTTAAGAAAGCAGTTATGATGAATAGATAAATCTTGAATAAATAGATCTTCCGCACCAACTCTCTCAGTGGTAGAAGTACTTCTGGTTGGACAACATCAAAGAATGTAGTTAAGCAGTTCTATTTTTACAGATGTATTTGCTTAACTCATTTTGAAACTGTTTTGTTGAAGATAGCAATGAAATTACTTTTAATCAGTCCATGGATGGCTGTTTGTGCAGTAGATAATAAGTATCTTACCCCAGTCTCTGGCATATCTGTTGCACAAATTTCTACGTTATTTTCATCTTCAGTTCCATGAGGAAAACATTTAAATAAGTGTCTGCATATGTGTATACTGTACATGTCTGAGTGTGTAAACAATATACAGTATGTTCACGTATATAGAGTAAATATTTATTCATATGTATTTGTACATGCACACACACACACACACATACTATATGTGTATACTGTATATACGCAACACATGCTGTATATATCCAGTATCTGTGTGTACTGAGGCATTTGTGTGGGTGTGTAAGAATAGGGTATGTAGGGCATGAATATACAGTATGTACTGTATGTACTGTATGTATGTATGTATGTATTGCCATAAAATATAATTCCAGCTTTATAGCTAGAGGTACTAGGTGGTATGACTGGAATAGATAAGAAAATAAAATTTCTGAGTGCATGGCGAGAGCAATATTGAGTCAAAATGGTGCATAGCCCACCAGTCTTGTTTGTTTTGACTTGTAAAAAGAGTTGTCTCAAATACTCAGATGTAGTTTGTTGAAATGGCATAGAAACGGTTCCGTGAAAGAGAGATCAACATAAAAGAGACAATAGAGGGTATCCGTCATTCTCAGGTCAATGTCAGAATCAGCCGCTGTTTGCAGGTCAGTTGTCCTTTGTGACTCTCATTTATTCAATGACTAAAACGTGGCTGGCAGGAAAAATGGGAACACGAAGACATGGTTTTAACAGTCACAAATAGATGGCTCAGACAGTTTACAGGGCCAAATACCAACTGAGATGAAGGGAACTGTTTGTTCCCTCTCGTATCTGTTTTTAATGTTCATACTACGCTGAGTATTGTTATGTTGTAACATCACTCGCAGAGATAGTTCAGGGCAGGACATGATGCGGCTTGAAGATCCAGCTGGTACGTTACATAATCTTGCCTTCAGGCTCTGAGCTAAGTAAGTAGCTCATTTTCTTGCCAGTCATAGCACCACATTTACCTATGGACATCACACTCTGTTTTTTTTCTCAGGAATCAGGAATCTTTTATTCTCAACATGCTGAAAAGCGGTGTTGCCAAAAGTTTCTAAAGTCAGCCAGTCGACAACCTACTCAACACTTCCTCCCACATGTAGCTGTCATGTAGGAGGTTTTTCTAATTTTACGCCTCAGTGCACGTCCCTGTGCAGCCAACGTTTTGCATATGATTTAAGTGTAATAGCACAGGTTTATTTCGCTCCAGCAGTCGCATTGCACGATGCTATGACGAGCACATTGCTTTTCATTGAGACAATTAGAAGAGGGAATTCTATATCATTTTTCTGGTCTGCTTTTGGTCACTCTGTGATAATGGAAGAGTATATTAGCAGGCGTTGCCACAGGGTTTTTATTTGACTTGAAATGGCTCAGTAATGTCTGAGTGCATTAATGTGGTACATAATCAAGATACAGTTTCTGTGTCTTATCTATTCTAGTGATTTTTTATGACAATTTGATAATAAACAGTGATAATTACTGTCGTAGATTTTGCCATATGATTTAGACTGACTTGTTGTTGTTGCACCAGTCACACATAACATTACACAGTCACATATTTTTGATCCACATACGGTAGATTTTTTAAGCGGCCTAAAACCCTCTGCGGGTAGTTTACCTTTCCCCTTACAGGGCGTCTTACCATCACAAACCTACAATTTTTCCTGATATTGTAACACTTTATTTGTCCCTATCTCTTTGCGAGATTCAAGCAATTTCAAATAGCACTATATTACTGGAGGCAAAGCAGTGATCGCCTGTGCATAATGATTCAACCTGAAAATGTTGTCCGTCGGTGTGGATATGGGATTGTAATGCCAAATATGTTGTACTGAAATGTCACACGGTCTACCTTTTACTGTCAGCAGTTGCTCCAGGCAGTTTTGGATATGTAAGATACTTACTCAGTTTGATATGAAAAAAGATCTTCATAACTGTAATACTAAATCCAAATTATAAACCACAATAGATAAACCATTACAGACAATTTAAACCTGACCTGTCCCACCAAAGCAAATGGTTCTATGAGAATACAGAGAACCATGTCAGTATTGAGAGAGGAAATGGTGGGATGTTCTCTTTAGTGATTGCTTTGGTAGGAGGGTGACTAACACCATTGACTGCCAGTCACTGCATCTTTGTTGCTATAGAAACAACCTGGTTGTTCAAATCCATTGCTAATTCTGTAGAAAAAGACTGTGGGGTTTTTTTAGAGAGCAGTCGTATCAGATGTGACTGCTTCCATTAGTCATAGGATAACAAATGCACAATTGCTACCTTTATAGCTGAGGTTATCAGGTTATGATGAACACAGTTCATCACATAGACCACCATTAGTACAATGACCTCAATATAGATTATATCTATATCTTATATACCATTAAACACTGTAATTAATTAATATCATTTCACTTATTATTTCACAGCTGTTATTTTCACATTTTGAACGAAAGACAGAGTGAGTTCACAGACAAGTGGCTCTTTTGCAGCTATGCATTTCACTTGGAGGTCAGAGAAAAGACAAATAAAGTGCAGATTAACCTCAAATATGCAGAATTAGTCACTAAAGGCTATGTTCCAGTCATGAAAAGGTCTGTCTCTTAAGGATTATGGCACACTGGCTTGGTTTACAGCAAGGACATCCTGAATTTTAACTATGTCGAGTTTGCTTTTTGTCTTTGCTCCCACAGGTGTTAGAGGTGCAAACTTTCACACAGAGAAGGAAATTCCACAGTGACTGAAAACTCATGCCTGAATTTGGCCATCCCAGTTGATGGCAGCATCCTAGCCTACCCTTAAACAGTAAAAAGAGAATAACATTTATTCAGATGAGAAGCACATGGAACAGAACTTTTAGGGGCCCAAGTGGTGGTTTATAATGTAAGACTGCTGAGGTCTGCTGAAGTGAAGCCCGAAACAGTGATGGGTGTGATAAACAGGATAGTGGCTGTTAAAGAAAATAATGCAAATAATTGTAATAATGATGATGGCTGTGTGTGCACATTTGACACAGTTTTGTTCAGCATTTGTGTGGCGTGGCCAGATCTGATGCTACTGCTCATGGCTTTACTTTGTTATTGGCGTTTAAGTGTGCTTTGGCATATCAAAATGTGAAATATTGCCATTAGGCTGAGAGCTGCATTACAGAGCAACCATCAGAGCACAAAAATGAGTAATAGTATTTCCACCTGGACAATGTGGGAGCCTTGCAGTGGTAATGGGAACTCAGATTAAGCCCTTTTTTAATCCTCCTTAGATCCACATGACCTCATTGTGATGCTCCGTGCTCAGTGTCATTTCATTGGTGCACACTCAGTTCTCGTGCTTGCCCCCAGCCAGTCAGACCATCTCATAATGCACCCACCACCTTAAGCTCAGGCGGAGAGAGGACAGACATTGTGTTTCAATGAAAATAGATAGTAGGGGACACCCAAACCTCACCTGCACAATTTGCAATTAGTTTTTGGAACATATACATCAGGGAAACAGACATTGTATGACATCAACATGAAGTAGTACAATACATCACTCAGGGAATTCCAAGTCAAAAAGATGTGCTCACCAGCGCCAAGATGATTTCTTATTTTATTTGAGGGATTTTCCCCTCAGTTGAATTAACTTGATAAAGGGGCAGCAAAACTGTAAACATTTGGTTGTGAATTGTACTCTGTAGTAAGTGATTCTAGATCACAGTATCCTCATGAGGTTGTCTTTCTTATCTGTCCTTCTTTCTTGTTTCTTTCTTTCTTGTTATCCTTCTAGTATTTTGTAATGTAATCCAAATGTTCCTCCGAAGTTGATCAGTTAACATTAGTAGTAAACATTAATGAGCTAACCCTCAATGTTTCTCCCTGCAGTAATTGCCCATGCTCTCTTGCTGCGGCTCTAGCGAGAGCCACTGCAGACAGCATCCAGCAGAGTGACCTGTCCACGCATCAACAGAACAAACCGGCAGAAGATGGAGCCGAAGCACTCACACGTGAGACAGTGAAGCACACAAAAGCTCCATAAATACCATACTAATTGGCTGCAATAAATGTAGGTGGGTAGTTAGGGATTAAGCCTAGAAGATGTATCGAAGAAATAAACCATGCACTGGCAATATTGATAGAATAGAAGATAATACACAAATCCATAGAATGAGCACTTGCGTGCGCACACAGTTCTGTTTTCATGCCAGTGTAGCATTTCTGCTTTGAATTTCTCCAAGGTCAGAGATTGTGGTCAAAATATGCTCTAACTCACTGGTTCTTAACTCTTTTAACTCTGATATGCGTTATCTTTTTATTAAGTACATTTGCTAAGGAATCTGACACTTGCAAATAGAAATCTTACAAAGAATGAAAGGAAGAAATACACCATAATACCAACATGGATGTTTGTCACTCTCTGTTGGTGACACCATCTTGTAATGATTTCAATGCGAGAGATAATATCTGTGAGTGTTATAAACATGTGAACAATCAATTTGACCAATGGGAGAGCTGTTGATTATGACTGGCTTGGTGCATGCTCTCTGTGTGTGTATGTGTGTGTGCGCGCGTGTGTGTGTTCGTTTCAGAACTGGACTCGGTTAAGCTGGCACACATGGTGTTTAACAGACTGTTTGAGATGTGCTGTCTGTGGCTGAGAGAGTTGCCATTCCGCCGCCGTCCACAGCCATACTATGAAACATCTATCCACGCCATCAAGAACATGAGACGCAAGATGGAAGACAAACATGTGATTATCCCTGATTTCAACACCCTTTTCAACCTTCAGGTAGGTGGCTTCCCTCTCTTAAACCTTCAAGTAGGTGGTGCCCCTCTGTTTCATAATGCAATGACTCAACCTTGCCAGTGGAAGGGACTACAATCGAAAACCGATCTCTCTCTTATAGTTTGATAAGATAATTGATTCAATCACAAGTCATCCATTACATCCATTTCATCTGAATTGCCAGGTGGGTTCAATTATAGAGCCTTTTTCCCCATTTATTTATTTATTTATTTACTTACTTACTTACTTACTCACTTACTTACCTATTTATTTTTATTAATTATTTTATTTTCATTTCAAGAGATTTACTCACTTAAAAAAGCTGAAATCTTTATGATAGTGAATTCAAAACAGACACCAAAAGTGACTTAGGGATTTCTCTATATTGGTATAATCTGTCCACTGACTCCAAAACTCGTGGGATGTCCAAAACCCACCAAAAGCATAATGAGTCTCAGTCGGGACTACTATGCTTCTCGATAATATTCAACTGAAGATCGTCTTAGCTGTTGCATGCATATCTACCACAAGCTGATGAATTCTCTTCAAAATTTATTTTTCTGTTACCTTCTCATTCTTCTCTTGGTGCTCCACCTTAATGTATTTTTAAATGCACATGTGTGACATGTTGGAATTGTATTCTAAAGCTTGCATTAGATCCTGCTTTGTTGTGGTGCAAACCTATCATCCAGGCAAAAGTCAACCAAGCACATCACAGGCAGCTCTCACACTGCAGTATGGCTGCTCCATTGCTGCACGCCTAAAGCAATTTGTAAGGCAAATTTGGGATTTCTGACCTTAATTTGATGCTTAAATTATTCTCACATATCAGCATTGAGAGACTGTAAGTGTTGTCCTTCTTTTCTGCCCCTCTTTTCAATGGAGGGTACACGTGACAGGGAGAAATCCCATTCTGAGAAAGCTTAGCTGTCTGTGATTCTGGTATCCCTAGAGGCCAATTTTGATCATCACAGTGATATTTTGGCTTAACCTTTCGCTATAAATGAGCTACTTTGCAACAGGTTTTTTATTTTCTTTCATTTATGCCATTAAGTACTTTAACCATTCTGTTATTGTCTCTCAGGATCAAGAAGAACAAGCATTTTATGCTGTGTTTGATGGTCATGGAGGTGTCGATGCAGCAATTTACGCTGCCAATCACCTACATGTCAATTTGGTTCGTCAAGAGAGTTTTAGCCAGGATCCTTCAGACGCCCTCTGTCGGGCTTTCAAGATCACTGATGAACAATTTGTGAAGAAAGCCTCAAGAGAGGTAAGTACCTCTGCTACTCAGCAACACTACATTTTAATGAAATTGGTGGAGTAATTACATTCAGTCAGGTGGGTTTTTAGGTACAGGTAGGTTTTTTTTGAGGTAGTTAGGTTTTTTAGGTAGGTAGGTAGGCGGGCAGGCACTTCATTGATCCATTGATCTAGATTTATTGATGCTGGTTGTGCCAAAAGTATCAAATGGACCATTTTTTGTGGGAAAATGACAGGTAAGAGTGAAACATGTGGTTATAATAGAATCTGAAGATATGGTGTGGTGTTTAACAGGCATTGCCATGGTAAGTTCTCCAGTGGAACTTTCTGCAGGTTTATGGATACTTACCAGTGCTGCTGATGCTGAGTTTTTGTGGCAGATGAGAAAGATCTAACCTATACCATAGAGTACTTCTGATATTCCCGGTGCTCACCTTAGGGAGGCTCTTTAGGTGTAGCTAGCAGGGAAGAGAGAGCAGCAGGGCCGATCCTAGCCATGGGGAGAGACTCGCCCATGGACATCCCCCAGTCAGAGGCGAGCTAAGCAGCCAGGGGTAGGCAGGTCTGGAATCCTATATCTAATCTGTTACCGTGAGGTCATGAATAAGTGGGCTGCTCAGAAACCTGGGCATCAGCTCAAGTGATTCAGTATCTTGCCCCAAGGACATGTAGACATAATGTAGTCTTCTCTTTCATGACAAGCTTGGGATTGATGACATCATCAGCTGGCCTCAAGTTGATGACGTTTCATTGCACCACGCTAGACGACCACACTGAAAGCTGAAGAACCTTGTGACTCGAACTCATCATAAATAGAACATCGTCAACGTACCTCTAGACGCTCTGCTACAGCAATCAGGATTTGTTCACCTTAGAATTCTGAAATATTTTACCACACCGGTGTTAAACTACTGAAGGAGTATTGTATCAGTGTGTTGTCAACATGTAAATATGTGTGTTTGTCAGAAATTACGCTGTGGCACAACAGGCGTAGTGACATTCCTTCGGGGTCACACTCTTTACGTGGCTTGGCTGGGGGACTCACAGGCCATCCTGGTAAGGAGAGGTCAAGTCGTGGAATTGATGAAACCACACAAACCAGACAGAGAGGTAAGACAATGGCATGCATCGGCATTTGTACACAGATGTAGGATAACAGATGCATGTCATTTGTTTATGTGTCATTTCTTTAATGTGACGGTTGGGCTTCATGTCTGTAATATCTTAAATACCGGTATTTGTCAGACATTTTAGTAAAATGCTCCCCTCTTCCTTTAAGATTAGATTTATCCGTAACTGACTAAAATAACTGAAATTCATTAATGATATGTGAGTGAAATTATTTCTTATAGACATTCGTTATATCTTGAGCCAACACACACATTTTTATAATCCTCTTAATTCTCAGAAAAGAGCTTGTCTAAAAACTAATCACATATACATCGATCATATGTATCTCATCGATCCATTCATGAGTATATAAACTCAAATTCGAATTTTAACTCAAATTCGAATTAAAACAATTGAACGAATGATTTGCTACTAAGTTACTGCAGAATTTATGACTGTGATTTTTGCAATGATTTCTGTGTAATCTTTTCTGTCGTCACTGTACACCTGGTCCCAAATATACCTGTGTGTGTGTGTGTGTGTGTGTGTGTGTGCAAAGGATGAGAAGCTGAGGATCGAGGCACTTGGAGGCTGTGTGATCTGGTTTGGCACATGGCGAGTTAATGGCAGTCTGTCTGTATCCAGAGCCATTGGTAAGCATCACCCTCCATATACCGGTACACCAAATTAGATTGTAGTGGTTGAAGCTATGTTGCATTACTCTTACTCATGAAAATAAAGATATACAGTAGAATAGAATAGAATAGAATAGAATATGCTTCATTGTGATCAGTGTATCAGTAGGTGAACATGGACTGCCCACATTGCTGTTGGGTAATGAGGAGCAGACGGAAACTACGATAGGCAAGTGTAGGTGCTGTATAGCGAATGCTTGACAGGATCATGAGTTTGAAGCTAGAAATTAATGTGATTGTTAAATGTTGTCTGTGTGCATGTGGAAAATTTGGTGATCAGTTTGATGTGTAGACAGTGTTCCTAGAATTCTGAGTTGAATAGATAAACCCCTTAAATGGACGTGTTGTTGAGGGAAAATTGAGTCGGTGAGATGTAGATATGGTGCTGGAGAGAGGAACACGGGACAAATGGTGGTAGATTTAGTAAAAAAAAAAAAAAAATAGGTGGCTACAGTTATCACAATGCAAGAGGGGTAAGCATCAGATGAGCTTTGAGTGTTGGGTGGAGCAAAGTGCACACATGTAGAATATATCCTACAGTGTATGTATAGAAGATTGTAAGATATCATGCCTGAGCAGTGCATAGCCAGGCAGCATTGAATGGTGGTGTGTAGGATGACCCCAACATAGCAGAGATAGGAAGCAAACAAAAACAGAGTCAAGGATTTAGGGATGCAAATGCACTAGACTTTATACATTAGCACTCTAGGCCCTAGAGTGAAGACGAAAGTGGAATAAGGCAGTGCAGCAGCTATTAGGATGATGAAGAGTGGGAAATTGGTTTGGTCCAGGTGACATGGCTGTGGAGGTATGGAGATGTCTGGGAGAAGGGGCACCTAAACACATTATTCAACACAATTGTGGAGATGCTGGAGGCACGGAGAGGAAGCGTGCTCATACCACTTTTTAAAACAAGGAAGATGGTAACAGCTGTCATAGCTGTTGACATAAAGAGATGACAAGCCCCATGAAGACATTGGAGACATTTGAAGCTACATTGAGGCAAAAGGTAACAATTTGTGGGCAGCAGCTACATGACTTGTGTGATAGGGTACCAAGGGAGGAACCTGGTACTGTATGAGGAAGTCAGGAGTGGCAGAAAAGTATGAGAGGGTGGTGCAGGACAAAAACATGTATACACAAGTTGGTGATTCTTAAGGCATAGATAGATAGTTCGATAGATACGTAGATGGTTGGATCAACAGATTCTACAAACAACATGAACACACAAGTACTCCTCGTCAGACTATTTGTTGAAAATAGATCGATTGCTCTGACATGAGGCTAAAGATAGAGATGATAGACAGATAGAAGATAGATAGAAGGCATCTCTGTCGCTTTTCCAAATGTAGGCTGAACTTTCATCCAATTTGTCTTCGTAGGTGACTCAGAACACAAACCATACATCTGTGGTGATGCAGACCATAGCATCTTTCCATTAGATGGCTCAGAAGACTACCTGATCTTGGCCTGCGATGGGTTTTGGGATACTGTTAACCCAGATGAAGCAGTGAGGGTGGTCAGTGACCACCTCCAAGAAAATACTGGCGATACCACTATGGTGGCCCACAAGCTGGTAGCCTCTGCTCGAGACGCAGGCTCCAGCGATAATATCACAGTCATAGTGGTCTTTCTCAGGGACCCCCGCTTCCCACAACCTCCAAGCACTGAGGACGAGGAAGACGAGGCTCGGGTAGAAGGAAATTTAGAGCAGGAAAATGTAGTCGAGGTAGAGGATGATGAAGAAGAAGAGGAGGAGGAAGAGGAGGACACTGTCAGGGTAGAACGCGACGGAGGTGAGGGAGGCAGCAACATGGACATTGGGGGGAAAAGTCGTGGAGGCTGGCCTCTCCAGCAGTGCTCCGCTCCAGCTGATCTAGCCTATGAAGACCGAATGGACTCGTTCACGGACAGAACCAGTCTCAGCCTTCTGGGGCCCTCGCTGGACGGCTGGATCTCTCTGATCCCGGGTTCACAGCGGCCTTGCTCCGTCCTTAGCTCTGACCTCCACGCAATGTACCATTACAGGAAAAAAGGGCCATTAAGGTCCAATTCCAACATCACTGCTTTCCAAGAGCTGGGCTTGTACAGGTTCACCGCCCCACTTTGGCCCCAAGCAGCACCGCTGCTTGGCCATGCAGCAAGTCAACGCCGTAGGTTTGGTTATTTGGGTCGAATGCGGGGCCAGAGGTGGCCTGGCAGGTCCAGGGAACTGCTGGGCCTGCTGACTGGCTACCCACTGCCCAGTACAAAGCACTACCAGAACCGAAGGCTTGAACAGGCCCTGCCTCACCTGCCCAGAGGTTCCCTCATATGAAGAAGCTCAACACTGTTCTTCATTTAATCCCCTCTTAGTTCCTCCATTGCTCCTCTGCCTTTAATAGAAGATCATTGTAGTGTTCCAGCTTCCCTACAGTTGATGAGTCTCCAGCTATGTGCTGGTATTTGCGCTTAGCTGACGGCATTACATTACTCCGCATCCTCTCCATACATCTACTCCTATTATCAGCAACTACAGCAGACTGAAAGCAGACAAGGAGCCTTAAACCTCATTTTTGTTGCATCACCCCTCACATCCCTGTGTCTTCACAAATCGCAGCAGGGAAAATGCTTCTGCTTCATGTAGAATTTTGTGGAGTGTTGATGTCCCACATTGTTATTAAATAGTTTGTCGTACCTGAGTTCATAGAGAAGCAAGAAAATCTGGTCATGCACATTAACTTACATCAATGGTATCATAAATTTAGTATTTAAATTCTGTTGTGCTTCTGTTCATTCCAAAAATATGACAGTCCGTGTGTGACAATTTTGTTGAGCACAAACGCGTCTTGTCAAAGCATTAGTAAGTAATTTTAAAGGACTCCAAAGTTTCGCAGAATTGTAATCATTCAAATTTGCCATCACAGTATTAAGGAGCAGATGTGTTGCGGCCTAGAATCTAAATATTACTGGTCATCAGTTCCGATGTTAGAAGTTGTTAATGATGGCAGATAACCAAAACCATCCTCACTGAATCCTAAACTTTGTGCTACTTTTGAGGTGATTATCATTCTTGAGGATTATGCACGACCCTACCGCGACGCTCCATCGCAGTCTTTCTTAAAACAGCGTGTTAACATACTCAGTGTGCCCTCCAACCAAATCTGGCAGTAGCTTTAACTCTGTACCTAGATATCAAACCACAACAACCTCCTACAAAACCAGTTATAACAGTAAGAACAACAATAATAATTGTCAAATATTGAGTTGGACCCAAGTGCAGCTCACAGAGACAGCAGGTCGCACTCAACAGTCTTTCATGCACAAAGCATCAATATAGAGAAAGACATCTCGTAGAGCGCAGGCGCCTGTCATTGCTCAGGGGAACTGGTGATGGGCAGAGTTATGGACCGGAAAGCTTGGCAGCATGGAAGCCCTGTCAGGAAACCAGGAGAGAGCAAAGGTGCATGTGTGTGTGTATGTGGTGAGTCAATACACAGGCTGTGATGAGTCTCAGTTGTCGCAAATTACTGAGAATGACGTGAAGTGTGTGACAAGGCAGGCCAACAAAAGGGAAGGTGTGGCAAAACCGTAGAAAATGAGCCGGTCGAGGACGTGAATGAAGGTCAGTCCGCGACAAAAGTCGTCTCTCCCTTCGGAGGCCATGACACTCATACAGAGCTGGCCTCGCTGTCAACACTAATGACGCAACCATGAACCAAAAGGACATATCGCAAGCCAGTTTCAAGCTTTCATTTTTAGAGTCCCCTAGCTGCTCTGCAGTCACTTTACTGAGCAGGCCACTGCTGCTCAAATCTGAATGGGTCAAATGCAGAGAAACTGTTTCCCTCAGGGTGTGTGTGTGTATGTACATATACATATGTAAAAATATATGCATAAGCATATACAATAAGCATCTGAGAGATAATGCTATTATGTCAGCTGTCACAGCAACTCAGTGCATATCCATCACTGTCACCAACTGCTAAACTATGAAGGGGATCAGAGCATCCATGAATATGGATTTCACTCTTTTTGGGACATGAAATGAGAGCCGGTGAAATCAACAATGAGCGGCTAATCAACCAGTTCAGTAAACTGCTTCGCCTCTTTATCTTTCTCAGCTCACCTTCAGCTTCTATCAACCTTTGGCTTTGTTCTGAGAGTAACACAGACATGGTGTTGCCTCATTTCACAAATGTATCTCGCTGAAGGACAAATACTGGTGAAAAAAAGCATATACTCATATAGGCATGAATGTGTATGTGAAGGGTGTGTATATATTCTGTCTGTAAATCAGTGGTTTTAGTCCTCCTTCTCGAAAAAAGTGCCAGCAGCTGGACCGAATTATTCATTTTTAATGAAGCTGACGGGTGAAAGTGTCACACTGCCACTAATAAAAGTAAAGATATACAGTTTTGAGCAGCTGCAACAATCCTGGAGATGGAAGTTTTTTATATGCAGAGTTTCCATGTTGTTTTCAGTGCCATCTTCACCATGCTTTTGTGCTCCGATGGGATGCAACCTTCACAGTTTGTATTTCTTTGATGTTCAATATAATTGCATAAGTCAATGTCCAATGCCAGCTTTGATCGATAATACTTCTTTTATCTATTTGAAGATGTTTTACTTGATTTCTAGACTGCATCGGCGAGTTTCACTGATTCCAAAAATCAGATGTGAGGCCAAAGACTGAAGGAAGCCACTACAGTATATCTGACGTTTGCTTAGCATGTGGTGAAATGAGGTCACTGAAAACTGCCATAGGATGAATCACAGAATGTGTTCACTAAGTGGCTCCATCAAGGGCATCAGGGGTCGATCGTCCTCTCATCTAGCATAACATATGTGAAGTAGACATTGCTTTTTTTCAAGTAACATGTAAAACTTGTCACCAAGCTCACATGTTCACTCTACATTTAGCAGCGTGGACCCTCACACGCGTTGTGTACACTGAATAGTATTCTACATTTCTGTGTGCAGTGCTGTGTCATGGACATATCTCCAACTACTTAAAACTCATGTTGTACTGCTTTTGTTTTCCATGTTTCTGAAATGGAATTCCGTTTGAAATGGTTTCATTATTTGCTGTCCCTTTTCTTTTATCCTTGGTGAAATCACTGACAACATACTTTCTGTGACAGGGATGCAAGAATTGCAGCATTCAAATGTTCTAGAAGCTTCACTAACATCTTTAAGATATATCTGCAGGATAGATGTACACTGTAAATGTCGTACTGAACAGAAACTGTCTTTGTATGAGCAATAAACTTCCATGCACCTCATTTACTCACTTCCACTTCCTTGCCCAACACTGACGTCTTAACAGTTTCATTGGTCAGCAGTGTGTCTTTGGCACAGAAACAGTATTTTCTCTGTAAGCAATAATAATAATAATAGTAATGTTATATTGAGTGGGTTTGTCTTCACCAGGTCTCGAGTCAGAAACACCAGCCATTTTTGAGAGTGCTTTCTTGAGTTTTCTGTCCGAGTGTCTGTTAAACGTTTTCAGTAACGCTTGAGTGTGGTAAGCAGGGCGTCTGCAGTGTGAGGTGGGCCTACCAGTCTGCGAGAAGTGTAAGGGGAGAGAACGGAAGTAAACCATCGTTCTGCTGGTAGTAGTTCACACTTAGGATTTGTGATAATTTAGTCATCATCCCCCACTATTGCTCTCCCTCAGACTTTGAAGACAAACCCAGCGATTATATTAAAAGGTTGGGGGGAAAAAGTGAAAAAAAGAAACATGTAACTCTATTGTTTATGTTGCTGTAGTATATAATTACCGTACTGTAATTGGTGACTGAGTATCATGTATATAAAGGTCGGAAAACACAAGAGTGTTCAAAGTGTGTTTCTATCCAGCTGAATGGACAAACTTTGTCGGATTATTGAAGACCTAAAGCTTTCAAATATGATGCTGATCCACCAGATTCATCTTCTGCATTCAGGTGCTCTCATAATGTAAGTAACATTGAAAATGTCACCGACGATTACCCTTGGCAGACATTCAAATTTTTTTTCGATGGTTTGGAAATGGCTGTGAAAGAAAAGAAATTTGAAGCATTGGGACCACCCACCCGCCACTTACAAGGCACATGGGAAAGTTAAATGGTAACAAAAAGTCAAATGAAGCTGTACTGTATACTGAAAATTATTTTTAACAAATTTAACAAAATATAATAAATACAATATAATATAATATGATATAATGTAATATAATATATATAATATAATATATATAATAAAATAAAATAAAATATAATATAATATAATATAATATAATATAATATAATCCTCCACCCATGATACCATGTTTGCACTCTTATTCTTC
This sequence comes from Carapus acus, assembly GCA_900312935.1. Lineage (NCBI taxonomy): Eukaryota > Metazoa > Chordata > Actinopteri > Ophidiiformes > Carapidae > Carapus > Carapus acus. The sequence continues at coordinate 19,938 of OMPJ01010030.1, forward strand.
ACTGTGCCTGTGCACTCTCCATTACTTTGAGTAATTGACTTAAGATATTTTAAGTCATCCCTCCTCATAATACTTACTCTCAGGGACTTTATCTGTCCATCTGCCTTTCTCTCATCAATACACATTGCCGTACCATACAGCACAAGGTTCCGAGCTGATATTTTATGTAATCCCGCTCCAACCCTGAACTCAGCCATCCACTTGTGCTACGAAAATTACGGGCTTATTCATCCTATAGACTATGGAGGGTATCAATGATGGTCGTCTGGCAAGCTGTCAAGTCTGCAGTCTTCCCCATTTGGAACCGAACTGAGACAATGAAATCAAACTGAGGCAATTTAATGACACCTGGAAAAACCTGCCTCTCGACCAAAGAGTGCTGGGAATGGCACCAGCAGACCCTGGTGACACAAATGGTTGCAGTTTCCAGCATTCATTTTAAGACTAAAGTCAACATTCCAGATTCTTAGTTCTAAGATCATCTGACATCCAAAGTTGCCATGTTACAGTGTCTACCCTTCTACCCTCTTTCTTTTACCCTTTTATTCTTCCTACCATGTCATCTCAGCACCTGTTGTCCACCAATTAAATGATTTTCTCAACTGTTAGAAAGCAATGAAAGATTTTTTAATCCCCTGACACCTTAGACAAATTCCTCTTCTCACAGAGACGATCTCAGTTAAAACGTTTCAATTTATTTGTTTCACAAAAAACTAAACATTGCACCGTTAATAGACAAATCTCTAAAGAAAAGCACAAAAACACAGTATAAATTAAACAGTCAATCAAATAAATAGTAACTGTACATTAGAAAAGAAAAGAATGAGCAGGCACAGAGAGAGTAGAGGGTGAGAAACTTAATACAATGCAAATTCATGTCTAAATGCTGCTTTATCCATGGAGCCAATGCCTGTAAAACAATTCTCACGTGGAATTGGTAAAGTTAAGACATTGATCAGCACACCTGCTGTATATGAATTCAAATATATGAATGATTTAAACCGACTGATAATGTGATGTATTTTACACAACATGCACAGAAACACAGACCATGACATACACCAGTCTGACTCCCATATTTCGCTTCTTCTGCCACACCCTGACACAGGGTTACACAACTTTTTTCTAGCTGACCAGACAAATTTTCACAGGGAATCGGACATCAAATCAAAGACAGAGACAAACCAAAGATCAGCAGAAACAGTACCTATGAAACATCTTTATCTCTTATTTCACTATTTATAAGTTATTGCTCTACAACACAAATCAAAAAGAATGAACCATCTACAAGGCAAGACTGCAGGCTACAAAAAGTGATGACGTTTCATGAGAAGTTCGTTCATGCTGTCAGTGCAGTTTGGCAAGTTTCCATCTGGATATACCGTATCTGAGAGTTCATGCACAGCAAGCAATGGAGAGGCTACAAATTTATGCGACAGACATTTTGCATTATCTGAAAAAAAGAAGTGGCTGGTGTGGCAGTTTCAAGAGGAATCACCGCTCACTGGGCAGGCTGACATCATCGAACTGGAGGGACTCTGAAAAGAGACGACAATCAATAACACGGCACTACGGTCATTCAGTGCTCATGATGCCTTTGTTTGTTTACCAGCGCAGGGGGGATGTGGGATTTCATACTGAGTGATATTGCGCAGGGCCTCCTCCTCAGTGTCACTGTCACTGCTTGAGGCACCCAGAAGAATTGAAGTCTGCTGGTCTGCACGCAGGATAGCGGGAATGGCTGTAAACTCTATTCATCAATTAAGAATCTCAAGGCAAAGCTTAGTGAAAGTACTGCACTGAGAACAATGCGTTGAGGAATCAAAGTTACCTGAGCAATGATATAATTCTTGCAAAAATGCTGAACAGGTGTTCCATAAAGGAATCGTATTCTTGATATATTTTGAATCAAATGAATGAAAACACAAATACGCCACATATTTGGTCCAACATTGAACATTTCACTCCTGTTGAAGTTGCTGTTGAAAGTCTGTGGAGTAATGGGTGAGTACTGCTAACCTGCATTTGGCTGGGGAACTGAGGCTGCTCCCTCTGCAAAGGACTGATGAAAGCCCCCAGAGTTTTCAGGCTCGCAGTCCAACATGAGTGCCCTGCGGTAAAAAAGAAGAGAGAGCCTGGGTTCAGAGCAACACAGTGGAGCAGCCAGAGATGAGAGCTTCGAATGCCATGGTTGGCGGCGATTTCTCTTGGCATTACCCTGATGTCTTGCAGGTGGTCATGTAATTCAGCCCACCCAAGGAAAAAAGGTCGTCCCTGCCACCAGAGGCCTGGCACAGCTGCTGTGAATCCACCGGTTGCTGCTGCTTTGAAGAAGAAGCCTGCTCCGAGAAAGAGCTGCCTTGGGATGCACCAAAACACTGTGGGCCATCTGCTTTCATCATTCCTGAGATCAAAAACTGTATTTATTATACAGCACAATATCTGACATGTGTCAGAAGGCTGAAAAGACCCACAATAAGAGTTGATTCTATCCTCCAGTGAGAAGGATTAGAAGACAGTGTGTTTAGTGGTGATTAGTGTGTGTGTTCCTCTGTTGCACTGACCCTCAGTTGCTTCCAGGACTGTAGGATGTGAACTGAGCCCACTGACAATGTCCCCTACTCTAAGTTCTTTGTCAATCTCCCCTGCATTCCTTCTCTTCGTGACCCGTATGTTACTGCTGTCTGGGACAGGGGACAGAGGATTTCTGGCTGCACACAGAAGACCAAAGAAATAAGCTTTAAGGAGGCAATGAGAGGAGACATTTAGTTTTTCAACTACATGGTCCCTCACCATGTTGCCTGTAAGTGCTATATTGTAATGTACCTCAGAAAACACACAGAAAGGATTTTAGGTCAGTGCGTTAAGTGGGGCTTAATTCTCTGTTTCGTGTCATATCTTTCTGTTTTACAGTGGACTGTGCATCCTGTTAACATCTGAACTGAGGCACAGTCACAACCTGTTGACAGAAACTTGCTATGTAAGAAGCCTAAGGGGTCATAAAGGGTTCAATGACAATTGCAAAGGAACACTGTGACACCTCTGCAGGAACAACAATTCTAATCAAACTGGACGAAAATTAACAAATTGAATGAAAACTCGGCTAAAACCAAAATATTTCAGAAAATACCATACACAAATTATCCATGAATGGCTCGTTGGCAACCAGATCCAACATCTAAAGCTTCGTCATCCCGCCTGGAATAATCAACAGGTCTCCGTTGATCTCGCACAGTGTTTCTTTCACTGTATCTTTCTAGTTCACGGAACGAATGCACGTTTTTCAGCAATGTATTCTCACGCTTGCCTGTTGATTTCTTGGAAGCGGCCACCATTTGAGCCGCAAAATGTTTTTCGTTGAGTGTTGGGAGTTTTTAAGAAGTTCTTTCTGAGTGCGCCATCTACATAACGTCACATTCTGTGACTCCATATTGTTTGGCCGCTTGAACATTGTCAGATGCCTCAGCAGCATTCACCACAATCATCTTGTATAAGCTACTTGTACAGCTATAGAGATGCGCCTCTCTGGTATGTTACTTCTGTGCCATTTTGCACCTAAGCTGTCATTAACTGCATGGAGGTGAAGCGACCAGCATAAGAGAGAAGGGGTGCAGGGGAACGGGGGTGGAGGGAGAGAGAGGGGGAGCGAGAGAGACACTGGCAAAGCTGTTAAAAGCCTAGTCTGCGAAAATATAATGACGCCACTTTTTCAAATGGGATTTCTGAGGAAAAGACTTCATCATATATTCAGAAAAATATGGTACTTACAAAAATATATTGTTGCACCATACAGTACATTAGCTGCACGTGAACGCAATTACTGTGGCAATAGTAATTTCAGAACTCCTACCTGCAGCCCGAGGCCTGGATCGAACAGTCACTGGTCTTTCAAGCAGGTGAAGCTCAACAGGCTTGTGAAGGACTGATGTCTCTGATTCAGGATGGGTAGAGGGGACCTCCTCCGAGTGGAAGGCTGCGCACGAATCAGGCCTGGACTCGGCTGAGACGCGAGCATCCATAACCTGACTCTTCACATCAGACATCTTGCTGCGGACCTCAGCCATCTGCGCTTTAAGTCGAATCAAGACGCCCGAATCAGGAGCAGAGCGTCGCACTGCCTGGGGATGCCACTCTCTCTCTTTCCTTGAGAGAGGATGAGCTGGCGGAGGACAAAAGAGGTAAGCTTTAATCAGATTGCTATGAATTGACCTTAATAACATGCCATCTGATCTTCCCTCCAGACCTTTAGAGTGAAGGAGTGAAACTGGCGGTCGAGGCTGCAGGCCCCAGAGAGACTCCATGCTGTTGTGCTCGTTCAGATCAAGCAGCTGAATTAGGATGAGAGGGTCAAGTTCCAGAAGGTGGCCACCTACAGGTACGCCAGCACCACCAGCAGCGCTGTTACCCGCAGCAGTGTGGCTTGTAGCAGAAGTTCGACGCACAGAACAAACACTGATGTTGGAACCACCTGTGGAAAAATCTGACCTTCGTAATTTTGAAGACAAAGAACTAAGAATAAAGGAATTCGGGATGATGGCGTCTTTGTCTTGTGTGGAGATCTGACTGGTGGCATGTAGCTAGCGGAAGATGTGTGGTGTTCAAAGTGTTCCAGGATAGTGACTGAACCAAACAAAGAAGCATGAATTTTTTGTTATACCTGCGGCTCCAGCCAGGTCATCAGGTAGCTCTCCTTGCTCAGTCTCAAGGTTCCCACTGAATTCTACATCATTCTCTCCAGACCTGTACCAATAACACTGATATTAATCCTCTGTATCTTATTCATTGTGTCTCGGTCAGCTGGAGCCTTACTCCAAGATCCTGTGGAGTCAGGATCCTGCTTGGGAGCTTGTGAATATTTGTTAATGTAGTAATGATTGTTTTTAGAGTTGCTGCCGTTGTTTCAAGTTGTTGCACAGCACTGCGATTATTAAGTACTTCTTGAATAACAGGGATTGAGAAAGATGCATAACACTCAAACACTGCAATGTTCAAAAACTTGGAAATTTTCAAATAACAAATGGTCAAGGTTCTTATCATGGTGGTATGCTATCAACATCCACTGAGGCAGTCAAGCAAGGAAGTAGAGTACAAGCAAGGAAGTAGAGTACAAGAAAGGAAGTGTGGCAGAACGGTGAAAATAGAACAGAAAAGGAGAGCCGGAGAAATCACAGCAAAACATCTGGCTAAAGTCGCCATCATCCGTGCAAACACTCAGGATAGATCCCATCATTATGTTGAGGGGGCCACAGTAGTGTCAACGTGCACTTCTTAAGGGAAGAAACTGAACAATATGTTCGGCAGGGGGCAAATGAATCGGTTGGCTAATGGGACAGACAGGGTTTCAAAATGTGACCAGGCCATTAGCAGGGTTCCAGGGGTTAATTCACTCTGATCAAAAGTATAAATTCAAGAGGTCATGTGGTGATCAGATTAAATACCTTGACGTAGCTATTGTACGCAGGTCTGGGATTCTTAGCCCATATGGACCACTCAATAAAGCCAGCCGCTTCAGCACCAAATCGGTTATTACTCAGTTTAGACAAATATCATGCAACCACCCCAGCTCCCGGTACAACCGAAGCCATTTTGGCCGCAGGCATTGCCTAAAAATCAATCATCTACCAAACAACAGTGTTGCCGCATCAACAACCTACGTTCAGCAATGCATCGATCACCATCACCAGTCCCAGAACGATAGTGGAGATCATGCGCAAAATGTCCATCATTTGGAAAGGGGGGTTGCAGGTGGTCTCAATGTAGTTATAATGGACTATTTACACCCAAGGTGAGGGGGCAAGAGGCCAGAGCAATCACTGGTCCCTCAAGTAAACTGTTGTCCATACATCCGATCCCAGGAGACGTGAGTGAGCGGTGATTCATTGTCAACCACTCACACAGTTGCTTAAGCTCCATACTGAGAGCCTGCAGTGATATCAATGACCCCTTTGACAGCTTTTCACACTTCACTTACTGCCTTCAAGAATCTAAAGCATGCCCAGTTGAGGAACATAACAGAGAACATTCACACATTTCAAAAGATTGGCCGAGGAACAGGTGAAAGGATTTGAGAGGACCACCGACCACATAATATCCACCATCACTGTTCTGAAAATGAAACTGCGCCTTACCTCTTAAACAAGGGTGAATAATGTGGCAGCCTAGATTTCTGGCCTAAAATATCGCACAGGACTTAAATTGGGTGTGATTCCATTTACATAGCACAGCATTACCACACAGTAGTTGGAGATTAGAAATGCAAAATGCCAGACATGCCGTACAGTACAAGTGGGAACGAGGTTTGATGAGAAATCATGCTGCAAAAGCGAGCAGATAAAAGAGGAATTCTGCTCACATTGTCTCCTCGTCAATGTCGTTTTCCTCCGTGTTACTAGTGGCTGTGGAGCTCCCTGATGTGCTGCTGCCATCCAGTGGGTTCATCTCTTCTTCTGTCAGACACTCTGCTTCCAAATCTCCGTCTGACAGCTCCTGGCCAACAAAGACAGAGGCCAGGATCAGACGCACAACCTCCGATAAGATAAAAGGCCTTTAATCATCACAAATGGAGAAATCTATGAAAGATCGATCAAGTACAAAAACATTATGCCATTGTTTTTTTGAAGTATCTGAGATTACTATAAACACACACACTGATTTTTTTCATTTAATCAGAGGCTCTTCCACAACATTTATTCTTTGTCACGCTTTGCAAATGTTTAAGATAGCGTTGGTTGTCTAAGAGTGTGCCTCCGAGGTCTGGTGAAAATCCTCGTTCTGTTTTTGCGATACTGATATCAAACCGATAACCGATATCAACATCGGATTGTGACACCCCTAGATGTAATTCCCATTTACAACCATCTGTGCTGAAATTGTGATTGTTTTGGAAATGTGAATATGGCAACGCAATCTTGGCATTGCAATGTGGTAAACTCTGACATCTTCATCTGATGTACTAAATACGATGTACTGAAGTGACAACTGCTGTGCTGCACTGGACTTTTCTTGGCATGACAAAGTACAATGTGTAAAATTCAGTGAGCTCATTCTGATATTTTGACACTTGCCCGATGTCGCCAAAAGGTGATAGATGCTGCGTTTTCAAGTGATTGATGTTTGCACTCTGACTCTTCAATTCATCCGATACATAGACAGACTGTTGTAGTAACTAAAAGAGATTCTTCTCTTTTTTGGGTCTACATACAGAGGTCTTAACAAGGTTGGGAACTGTACAGTATGTGGTTGGTCACTGCATGTAATAAAGAGATGTCACTTTCTTGTCAATCTTTGAGGTGCCAGTGCTCCTTAAAATTACACCAAAAAACATCAGTATCTTCAACAGCAAAAATGATTAATAGAACTGTAGTTAACAGAATCTTTTCTTTCAAGCTGCAAAACAAATACTCCGGTAATCGTTTGCAGGATTTAGTCAACAAAGGAAATTGTGGTTAAATAACACATTCTGCACTCACGTTAGAATCATCTTGCTGAGTCCTTTGTTGCTCCTCAATTTTTTTGGGATGGGTCAAAGTGGTCTGGATGTCGTCGTCACTTCGGGGTGAAGATGGCTCTCTGTCAGAGGCTGCCGGGACAGCATCTAACCTCGTCTCAGGGGGAGAGGAGCTATGTGGTGTCTGATGACGAAACAATTCAATGGCCAGCCTCTGAAAGAACAAACGTAGGTCGTGTTTGCAGGATCTCATTGGTGGATAATGCAAGATAACCCGTAGCAATGAATTCTAAGCATATCTGTGGAAATCATTAATTTTCATTTCTCTAGTGCTCCCCACACCGTCTAGCTAAGGAGGTACTATGGAACCATTTATTCATTCTATCTCTGACACCATGGCAAGAAATCCCAACTGAAGCAGTGAACCTGTCTCAATCTAAAATCTCAATTTTGGGAAGTGAAATTTTGTACAGTGATTTATCAAAATGAGATTACAGAGCAAATTAAGTGACCACTTTTGGTGTCACTATCATCTTTCATCAGTCCTGGTGAAACAATCCAGGTTATTACATTTTGACAGAGGCCTGGGAGTTTGAGGGTCCTGCCTTGGACCTTAGCTGTCCCTAGGACTGCGCTCTTCTGGACTGAGGTGTCGGATGTTGTTCCTGGGATCTGCTGGAGCCACTCTCCCAGTTTGGGGGTCACTGCTCCGAGTGCTCCTACAACCATCGGGACTACGCTAGCCTTTACCTTCCACATTTGCTCCAGCTGCCCTTTCAACCCTTGGTATTTCCCAATCTTTTCGAGCTCCTTCTTTCTGATGTTGACATCTACTGGTATTGCCACAACTATCACCACCGCTCTTTTGTGCTCTTTGTCCACTATGTCCGGTTGGGACCTGTTTGTCAGTCTGAATGCTGAAGTCCCACAGTACCTTGGCCCTGTTGTTCTCTACTACCTTCTGTGGTATGGTCCAAAGGGACTTGGGTACTTCCAGTCCATACTGAGTACAGATGTTTCTGTACACTATCCCAGCCACATGGTTGTGCCTCTCCATGTCCGCTGTACCAGCTTGCATTCTTACACCCTGCCACTATGTGCTGGACTGTCTCAGGGGCATCTTTGCACAGCCTGCACCTTGGGTCTGATCTGCTGTGGTAGATCCTGGCCTCTATGGCTCTGGTGCTCAGGGCCTGTTTTTGTGCTGCCATGATCAGTGCCTCTGTGCTCTCTGCCAGTCCAGCCTTTTCCAGCCATTATTAGGTCTTATTGATGTCAGCCACTTTCGCAATTTGGCAATGGTACATGCCATGTAGGTTTTTTTCCCTCCAGGTCGTCTGTCTCAGATCTTGGTGGGTCTGGCCTGTTGGTATTTCCCTGCCACTGAGTGTATACCTTGGCTGGATCTGACGAGAACATCCTGTTTATTCTCCTCGACTCTGCCTCATTAGTGGATCTATTCAACCGGGTGGCCAGAGCTGTTAGTCTCTGTTTGGCAGTTTCGAGGGCCTCAGATGTAGAGAGCTTGTTATATTTCTTAGGCATCCCTTTATTCACCATGTTCCCTTTCTGCAGCTCTGCAGCTGGCTGACTTCTCTCCATGTTGCCCTTATTTTGGCCTCTAGCTGTATCTTCCATGGCAGGTATTGCTTGTTAGGGTATTGCTTGTTCCATGCTATGATTCAACTTGTACCCAAGTGTCTCAAGGATTACTGTTGCTGTACTGTGTATCAGCTGGTTGGGATCAGTGATGGTCTCAGTAGGGATTGTCTTCAGAGCCGCATTCACATTTGCTAGTAGATCCTCTAAGGGTACTTGACAACTCAGCTTCGGTATTCTACAGGGGCTCCAGGACTCTATCTGGTTCACAATCTTCCTTCTCAGGTCAACTGCTCAGGGCCTGTTCTCAATTGAGGTATTGGTACCCAATCTCGAATTGTGGGGGGGGTGATGACATCCCCCCGCTGACCTTGCGTCCTGGCTCCCCCAATGCCGTAGCATTGTTGTTGTATCTCGTCAATCTCTAGTTGTGATAGTAGCTTTCGATTACGGATGTTGGAGCACTGAGCTAGCAACTATTTCTTGGTAAGCCGTGATTGTGGATTTCCAAGCACCCATTGTTCCCACATTTGTTGCATACAGTATATACCCTCCCTCTAGGATTGCTTGTACAGTAGCACTCAAACTATTCTGTGTTTTCCACCCTTGTGGTGTATACATACACACATACACTCACCGGCCACTTTATTAGGTACACCATGCTAGTAACGGGTTGGACCCCCTTTTGCCTTCAGAACTGCCTCAATTCTTCGTGGCATAGATTCAACAAGGTGCTGGAAGCATTCCTCAGAGAGTTTGGTCCATATTGACATGATGGCATCACACAGTTGCCGCAGATTTGTCGGCTGCACATCCATGATGCGATTCTCCCGTTCCACCACATCCCAAAGATGCTCTATTGGATTGACATCTGGTGACTGTGGAGGCCATTTGAGTACAGTGAACTCATTGTCATGTTCAAGAAACCAGTCTGAGATGATTCCAGCTTTATGACGTGGCGCATTATCCTGCTGAAAGTAGCCATCAGAGGTTGGGTACATTGTGGTCATAAAGGGATGGACATGGTCAGCAACAATACTCAGGTAGGCTGTGGCGTTGCAACGATGCTCAATTGGTACCAAGGGGCCCAAAGAGTGCCAAGAAAATATTCCCCACACCATGACACCACCACCACCAGCCTGAC
>OMPJ01010031.1:0-17844 GCA_900312935.1 Carapus acus
AATCAATCATCTTCTGGAACACTGGAGGAATCTTCTTGACGGATGTCTGGAAGTTCTCCAAAGACGGGTATTGGAATTTCATCACAATGAGCTACAGGACGATGCAGTGATTAGAGATCAGGATACTTGAGTCTGCTTCGGTTCTTTTTGTCGATCCCAGTCACGTCAGTAGTGCAGAAGTTGCAGTCAGTGACATGGTTTGTTGGCTCCCTCCAAACCATGGGAATTCCAAACTTCAGACAACCCTTCTTGCCTTTGGTCCTCTGATGCAGGTGTGTCCAGATGGTCCACTGGTGCATGGCTTGTGTACCATGAGTGGTGGCCCAGCTTTATCCTGGTCATTTCATCGCACAATTCAACTGCTGTACTGACAATAAAGGATTCCTGATTCCTGAAGTTTCATACCAAAATAAGTATGGTGAGCATGCTTTATGATACTTTTGAGTAGATTCCTTTTCAGAACAATGGTGTATGCACTACAGATGTGGCGGAATACATTGGGGTGATTTTTGCAAGAACTTCTAGTTGAGGCCATTTCATTCACATAATACACACACACATAGAGATAAAGATATACAGTAGACATTTAACAATTTTTAAAACAAATTGGCACATGCGAAATTTTCAGAATTTGTTATTTGCAAGGAATAAGTGATAACTTTGTATCAGGTGACGTGAAAATACCAATACATGTAAAGGAAAAACGTCAAAGAACAAATACATCGCTTGGTTCAGAAAGCTGACCAGAGCAAAACCAATGTCTGTATTGGATTCACACATTAAAATTATCCTCAATCATCCAATAAAAAACCCTTTAACAATAAATTTGGTGTTGACCAGTGTTATGAATTGAATTGGCACTGCTGCTTATATAGAATCCCCCCAAATCCACAGTGTTACATCCCATTCTTAATCTAAAAGAAACAATACAATAGATATTCAAGTTCTGGGGGCAGTCTGCCCTAGGGAGAGAAATACACGTTGCTCTAATAAATAAGGGAAACACAACTACACAATGCAAGTGCAAGTCAATCTCACCTCTGTTAGATAAACTTGTCCAGTCTGGGAGCGACACTTATTGATCATCTTTATTTTCCTTTTTTATTTCTATATTTGTTTTAGTTTTATTCTGTTTTCCACGATGTGATGAATCAAGATTCACAACCAGAATATTCCGTTCAAAGAAACTTTGGACGTGTTATTTTAGCGGCCCTTTTATTTTTGTGAGCGCTATACTGTAGTCACAAGAATTAGCTTTCCCTGCGTTTTCCGCGCCTGCGGCAGTGACGAAATTTAGCCTAGCATGTACGGTAACTAGTGATTGCCGGGCAGGAGTTTACCATGACAAGAGGAGTAAGTTTTGCTTTCCTGTCGGGTAATACGAAATGTATCGCATAAAATGTTTTTGTCCTCTCTACCCGTTTAGTGCAGTATCCCACTTGATAGAAATTGTTTGTGGTAACGTCGCTAAGTATTCAGCACACAAGCTACGTTTGCCAGCTCATTTACCTAGCCAAGATGCGTCCATTGAATGGAGTATCGTCCCCCGAGCTGTTGACATAAATACTTTCTGATATACATCACGTCCTCATATTTTGAATCATGGCCGCGATCGTCGACTGCCCCAATAAGTACAAGGGAATCGAGCATGAAAGGCCAGTGAGAGTTTTGGTGTGCAATCCAGACTATCAACTGTTAGATATCAGAACACTCATTTAGCAATGTTTGTCAGGAAATAGCCATAAACATTTACCGCAGTATATTACAGTATGCATCGTAACCCAACAGGTTAAAAAACGATATTTCAAAAGGTTTGGACAGACACGGACATTGACCGCCTCATCTTGTTTATTTTGATCATGTAGTCTGTCAGTCTGCCTGCCTGCGTGCGTGCGTGCGTGTGTGCATGCGTATGTACTGTATGTGCAGTATGTACGTAGGTATGTATGTATACATACAGTATATACAGTTTGTACTGTGTTAGCCTCAGAAGGTATATGATTCTACTTTGTTCCTGACGATACTGTAAGATCTAAGGAGATTCAATGTTGATAGGAAAGTTAAATCAGATTCTTCCTTACTGATTCTTCAGGATCCCAATGATGAGGATGTATCATTATTTGATGCTGAAGAAGATGCCGGGATGAAGCCAAAAAAATCCAAAATCAAGTGAGGTCCTCCCTCATGACGTTAAATTACCATGGAGTGACAACAACATCATTTAAATTGAGTCATGAGACATAAGTTAAATGAAGTTGATGTAGCCTGATGTTTAAAGTTATGTGGAATGTTTCTTCTTTTACAGGCATCCACTTGCCTCCTTTTTCCATCTGTTCTTCAGAGTTGGTGCCATCTTGGTTTACCTCCTTTGTGCCTTATTTAGCAGCAGTTTTATTGCCAGCATGGTCGCAATAATCCTGCTGCTATCGTGTGACTTCTGGACAGTAAAGGTCACTCATTTGTATTTTCAATTTGTTGAACATGATTGTCTCGCAAGGAAATGTCATGATTTGAAGCAACACAATCTGAAAGTAAAGTTGATTGCAAAAAGTGGACAATTATCAGTTAGCTGTTTGCAATCATTGGATGGGAGCTAAACTAAATACAAATACACAACAAGATAACAAGTTGACACTATCCTTTGTCTCAACAGAACATCAGTGGGAGGCTGATGGTTGGTTTAAGATGGTGGAACCAAGTCGATGATGATGGTCAAAGTCGATGGGTGTTTGAATCTAGGAATGTAAGCCAAAATTTTTTTTCTGCACCCTACATATACAGTATGTAAAGAGTTGGTCTACGTTTTCTCACACCATTGTAATCTTGAGCTACCAACTAATTTACTTTCAATAGAACCTCCAAATTTTGGCAAAGCCAAGTAAGAGGTGGCTGAAAGTTATGTCTATTGTTTGTAAGATATAAAAGAATATAATCAATGTCTTCTGTTGAAAATGTACACATTCAATCCAATCCAGTATTGTGTCTGTCCCCGACGAGGACTTGTATTTGGTGACATATACTGGCCTTTTGTACAGTTTTGGATGCAATCTGAACGACTAGTATGTGCAGATGTCTGTGAGATGTGAATATCCTCTGTTTTCCTCAGGGTGCTGGAAAGCAAAAAACATCTGACTCAGAGTCACGCATCTTCTGGCTTGGCCTGATTATTTGCCCTATTATTTGGATTTTCTTCATTTTTACCAACCTATTTTCTTTCAGGATTAAATGGCTGGTAAGTCTGCAACAGTAAGTCACCTTGTGCTGTTAATGTAAAGCTGACTGCCCCCTCATGTCACATACAGTATATAATGTATAGGTACATAAATATGTATATTGTGTATTGTATATAGCGTGATACTTAGGGTCCTGAAAAGATGTATCTTACATCTGTCACCGTTGACTGTCCAGTTGCCAGAATTAATGTGCTTTGGTTAAAATGTGGGATCAATTGCTAATGAGAGGAAGACACACTAATGAACCTTGAAAAACTGATTTATTAATTCAGGTTTCCTGCTAATGAAACACAATAACACTACTTTGTCCTTTTGAAAGAATGTGCTGTTAGACTAACATAACACCCTTTCAACAGCCTATAGTCATCATGGGTGTGGTGTTGCAAGGGGCTAACCTGTATGGGTATGTGCGCTGCAAAGTCGGCAGCAAGACAAGCCTGAAGAATGTGGCAACCAATTATTTTGGACGACAATTCCTCAAACAGGTAAGTTTAATTTAGAGAGAATTTCTAATTTCTAATGTGATGGTGCAATGAAAACATTTACAGCTGCAACTCTTCCTTCAATTCCCCCAGACATTGTCAAAGGAAGAAGAATCCTAAAATGGAGGTATTTTACTGCTTTCCCAGCAGTATTTTTAGTCTCTGAGGAAATGAGTCAATGGGTTTTCAGTCTGAACTGATCGAAAAAGATTTTGAATTTCCTCATACCTGACTTGGATCTCTGTATGAAATTTGATTTTGAGCTTCTTTCTTCCAGCCTGAGTATTTTAGGTAAATTGAAAACCAAGTAAATATATTTGAATCATGAAAAGTAAATGCTTTGTTTTCTGTTCTGTTTCAGGTTCTTATATTTAATTCAGATTTTTTTTTTTTTGTTCAGAAGTTTGTATAGAAAACCTTTTGGGAGGAAATGTATTCATATGAACTATCTGCATTGTGCATGATTGTGCAAAGAACCACATTGTATGGGACATGTTCTTTGCAAATACATTTGCTACATTTTCCCTCTAGTTTGCAGTGTGTTATTCTTAATCCATTTAAACCAGGTTGGCAACGATTATGTTAATGACTTGTTAATTCAAGTTGTTGTAGAGGTCCTTGCCCTCGTCAGTGTCAGAGTGACTGTCGATATTGGAGAGGAAGAAGAAGGAAGACACTAATTTAATCCTGTGAAATTTGCAATTCACTCTCTGGATCTAACCCGATACAGACATGGTAATGATGCACACTTGCAAGTACACACACCACTCACTATTTTGGAAACAGTCCATGCAACAGGGAGGGTTTACAGAGTGAGGAGGCTGCATCTCAGAAGGGGTTGGTACCAGGTGCCTTGGTGAAGGGAACCTCGGCAGTGCCCAGGAGGCGAATGGGAACCTCCTCACCCACCAGTCTGATCTCCAGACTTCTTTGTTTTGAAACAGTACTTTAGCGGGCCACCTTATGGTCCCAAGAAAATTCCTTCTCACCTGAACCACTGTTGTGTGTGGGATTTTTAGAAATGTAAATGGAAGAAAAACGTCCAAAAACTATCAAAGCAAATGTAGAGACATGTCAATATTGTTTGCATTTGGTTGGAGAATCACTTACCTGTACAGCAAACCTATTGAACAGGCGGACTCGGCCTGTTGAACAGCTTTGAAACACCCAGAACCCCAAGAGCAAAGTGCCAACCTGCCGCATCGCCGCAGTAGTAACATGAGCTTGGATGATGGGGATATAGCCCCCACTCTGTGATCCTGACCCACAAAAAACGGACAGAGAAGGCATTGTCATTACTAGTTGCAGTTCATGAATAGTATTTGCTTTGTCAGTATTGTGACTTATTCACCGTTCAACCCACACTTCTTATTTAATGGCAACAAGCATTTTAATCTCTCTGCCTATCTTTATTGTAGTTGTCTATATGATAGCACAGGAGAGCGAATATGGCACCGTGAATCAGGCACATACATACGTGTGAGAAAATTGAGTAAACTTCAAGTTGTCATCACTAGCTAACTTGCTAACTAACTTGCCACTAAAGATAGTGATGGGTTGTTGTCAACTGATCTATGCTCCATATAGTCGAGAAAATAGAATTTGCATGAGTTGCTCCTCCAAATCCCAATTATGTTTCGGATATGGATAAACGTCAGTTCCGGTTGGTACCTCTGGTCCCGCCCATGCATTTCTTCGTGGAAGGGAAAATAAAGTTGGCTATGAACACGGAAGAACACCACCACCGATTAACATCCAGTAGTTATTGTATTACAATCGAGACATTGTGCCCGCATTCGAGGGAAAGATGTGAAGACTGCAACAGCTGCTTTTAAATTTAGTGCATCATAATCGATATGAAGCTGATCACAATGACATACTGCACAGTGACAGCCAAAGTCAGCATGCACAAACAAATAACAAATAAATAAATAACACACACACACACACACACACACACACACACACACACACACACACACCTCAAATACGATAAATTGAACTACAACATAACACACAAATGATGACACAAATCCAACAATTTCTTCAAAGGCTTTTAATTTTAAAGGGCGACCGGAAGCTTTGTCCGTTTACCCCTAAGGTTACCATCCGCCTCTTAGCATACCCTGAACAGCGACATCACTATCGTTTTCTTCCTGCCCGTTGACTATAATCCATAATTTTGTGAACTGTATTAGGAGGCGGACACTTTCACAAGGGCTTGGAGATGATCCCAACCGAGGACGCTTCCACCCGGAAGCGGGAGATAGAGGAGAAACTGCGACAGGTCAGAGTCAAATGACATTTTATGTCTCCAATTTAATCATACAATATGTCAGAACAGTTAAAACCCACCAAATGCGGCCTTGTCATGATCTGACACGATGGAGATATTAATTGTCAATTGCGATTACCAATTTTGTGCTGCGCCGTCAGTGTTTACATTCATCAACCTTCGATGGCAGCAACGATACTTGAGGGAAGGAAACGCAAAGGTGTAACGTGTTATCAAACATTCATACCTAAAGTTGAAATGCGTATCAGGCATCACAATAATTCTTGAAATATTGTATCGGCCTGCTTTTAAGTTAATGCACTCTCATAATGCGCACGATGATGCTGAATCCTGTTTTTGGCAATGCGTGTCTCACGATATGCAGGAGCAGGAGACGTTGTCTTTTATCAGAGAAAACCTGGAGAAAAGTGATCAGTTGACGAAAGGAATGGTAAGTTGTCCTATACATGACCGTTGTGATTAAGGCTATTTAAAAACGTTGCTGACTTTGCCGCCAGTGTTCTCTGCTGCATCATTTCATCGTTATCATTATTTTTGTTATGGTTGAATCGCATCACGAAACGCAACCCGTATGTTATCATAGTTGAACAGAATAAAACTCCATCCACATTGCAGACCTTAGGACAACGATCTGTCCTTTGTAACTGTGTGTATAGTTTGTGTGTTGACCTCAGGAATGGTTCTTTTCCTCCAAGGTATCTATCCTGTCTTCATTCGAAAGCCGTTTGATGCAGCTTGAAAACTCCATTATACCAGTGCACAAACAGACAGAGAATCTCCAAAGGCTACAGGAAAATGTGGACAAAACTTTGTCGTGCATGGACCATGTCATCAGTTACTATCATGTTGCCAAAGACACTGACAGAATCATCAGAGAAGGGTGAGTCCATTTTAAAGCAGTACATACAGTATACTGTATGTATACAGTGCAGTGTTCAGTATTGAAAGTAGACATATGTTTTAGACCTACTGGGAGACTGGATGAGTACCTTGCTTGTATTGCAAAAATTCAGAAGGCAGTGGAATACTTTCAGGACAACAACCCTGACAGCCCTGAACTGAATACAGTGGTACAGTATAAATACATACTTATATTTGCAAAAATGTCCCCACAACCACTGATTTGTAAAGCATCATGATATTTAAGAATTATAATTTTTCTGTGTATGTTACTTTTTTATTGATGTTGCTCATGTCTTTGATCCCAGTGGAGTGCTGTCATGTATGCTTAGACGTCACTCTCTCTGAACACTGGACAACAGACAAAATTTATCAAATTTTTTAAGGATGAAATGTTTCCCTTCTATAGAAAGCCCGTTTTGAGAAGGGTAAGGAACTTCTGGAGGCTGAGTTTCGCAGCTTGCTGACCCGTTACAGCAAACCTGTACCTCCAATCCTTATTTTGGATGCCATCAGCATGGATGAGGAGCTAGATGTCCAGGATGATGTGACACTGGAGCACCTACCTGAAGCAGTGCTACAGGACATAATTTGTATATCTGGCTGGCTGGTGGAATACGGACGTAATCAGGGTACTGTGTTTCTGTAAAGTTTATCATATTGCAATTTCCTCTTATCCTCAGTGTTACATTTCCTTTCTCACCCATTTTAAACAAATAGAAGAATGAAACCTGTGGATTTGCAAATGTGTTACCTAGTGTTACAGGAGTGTCCGATGTAATTTACTAGTGAGCTTTTTACAAAGTATATGGGATAGCTGTCATGGCTGACTTGTTCTTTGCTGATAAAAACCCCACAATAGTTTAAAAGTAGACTTTTTTCTGTATTTGGGTGCGCAAAGTTGCTTTTATAATGTCAAGAAATACAATGAAGGTGCCATGGTGTTCCTGGCATGATCAATGGCAATCATGATGGAGAACAACTACAACTACAACTACAACTGCTACTACTACTACTACTACTACTACTACTACTACTACTACTGCTACTGCTACTGCTACTACTGCTGTTACGAGTACAATAATACTATTATGACTGCTTCCTCTTCTTCTTCCTCCTCTTCCTCTCCTTCTCCTTCTTCTTTCTTGACTTCTCCTCCTCCCTCCTTTGCCTCCTCCTCTGCCCATGCTTTTCATCAGAGTTCAGTTCAGAGCTACATCTTCAACGTCCTTTGATTAATCATTGTTTGGTGGGAGTCCTGCCTGACAGAATCTGTCAACCTGTCCAGTAACCATTACAAACTGGAAGAGGCACAGAGCCCTAACCCTAACCCTCATGGAGCCCACTGCTACCCTGAAGCCGGATGTGACTCCAACAGCACACCTAGCCATTGTCTTTGTCATTGCCTCAACATTCCTCTCTGCCATTCCACTCTTTATTCTATATTCCAACTACCTTTCCACTCATCGTCTTCTTCATAGCTTAGCTTTATACACTACTACCAGTCCTGTATCTGTCATCCTCTCCCTCCTATTCTCCTCATACCCCGCTCCTCATCTCCCCACCACACTGTATCCACTCACTATCATGTTTCCATCTCTATCCTTTTTCACCCTAACCTGCTGTGTATCCTATCAAGCTGCATCTCTCCATCAAAAGTGTTTTCCTCCTTCTTTGGTATCCATCTTGTCCCTACAACTGTTACTCTCTTTGCCATGCCCCGAGCTTCAAAGTACTCCTGTCTGCCTCTGTCATCTCGGCTGTCCCACCATTCTTGTCCACTTCCCTCTCTGTGTTCTCTCCTGTTATTCTTCATTTCTCTCACCACCAATTCTCTTTGCATTCTTACCTCTGTCAAGCAAAAAACACCATGCACTTTCCGGTCCACAATCCTGGATGTTATGTATTAGTTGAGGAAATTTAGACAGGCCATCCACAGTCGCGGTACCAGAAGGGAGAAAGCAGCAGAAAGAGGAAAGCTTTAGATCTCTGTCCATGAGCCATTGCTAATATGTTTTTTTACTGTTTTCCTTTTCTTTTTTACTACAGATTTCATGAATGTGTACTTCCAGATCAGATCCAATCAACTTGATCGCTCAATCAAAGGCCTCAAGGATCACTTTCGCAAGAACAGTGCCTCCTCTGGAGTCCTGTACTCGCCTGCAGTCCAAACCAAACGAAAGGACACACCAACTAAAAAGGCCATAAAAAGACCAGGTCAGTTTTACGTAGAAATGTTACATGCGTCGGAACACCTGATTTCTCTCTTAGTTGTAAGCATATGTTAATTCAATACAATGATTCTCTGGCCAGGTCTATTTACCGTCAACAGCAGTCAAACCCAGTGACCCCATTGTTCTTAACTGGACGGGGGCACTATGGTTAGATATTGCAGATTCGACTTGTGACCATATAGCCATTCAATGTATCGAAAACATTCCTAAACGAGAACAAAACATAATTTCAATGACACCAGTCAATTTTTTAATGAGTTGTTTTAATGTAGAGTATATGATATACCAGCTCCGTCTATTTCATTTTATGATCTAGCTCTCAAGTAATTCTATTCAATTCAATTCAATTCAATTCAATTTTATTGTATTCGTATAGCGCCAAATTGTAACAGAAATTAGCTCAAGGCGCTTTCCAAGATGGACCAGGTAGTGCTCCTCCACATTTGAATATTCAAATTCAATAACATAAACATACATAGACCCAACGTAACCCCCATTAGCAACAGTGGTGAGGAAAACCTCCCCTATTACGGAAAGACAGCTCGGGCAGGCCAGGCTGCAGGTGTACGGCCAACTGCCTTGACCGGTTGGGGTGAAAGAGAGAGGGAGATAGACAGATGCAGGTGTAAAGATGCACTGCATGCTGATCAGCAGCAGGAACTGGATGTTTGGAGGTCCCGTCATCAATGCTTGTGTCTCAGCTGCGGTCTGCGGATCAATAAAGCATAAGGTAAAGACTCTGAATTCGAATCCATGCATTAACGAGACATGGATGCAGGTGAGGGAGAGAGGAAAAGGAGACAGAAGAAGAGGAGAGAGAAGCTCGGTGCATCTGGAGAAATCCAACGGCAGTCTAATCCTAGCAGCTTAGCTTGGTCAAACTATAAGCCTTACCAAAAAATGAAAGTGTTTTTCTTTGTCCTTAAGATTTTAGCTCAACCCTAAAGTAACCCTTCTTCCTTTGCTCTTTGTCCTGTTCTTTATCCTTGTGGTATGATAACAGTCTTCATTCCAGGTAAACCCTCAGCTTAGTGTGTGCGTTGTGCTGTTGCTTGCTTCTGCCTGTCCCCTGCCAGATGTCGTAGTGAAAAATTGACAGAACAATTGACTGATTGTTTCATCATTTAATGTTTTAGTTGTATTGATATGATGAGAAGATCGCAGAGGTAAATTTAGGCCCTCTATGGTTGTTGTAGATGATTTCCCACGTACAGCAGAGAGGACTAATGATCGTGTTTGTGTTAGTTTTGTGGGCATGAGTTTGATCAGTGAATGGCAGTTTTCACGGTTGTTTTGCAGTTTTCCTTGTTGAGCAGGACTGTTACATTGTGCAGCTTAGGGTGATGTAGTGGATTTCTGTTGCATGTGCTGAAATGACATAGGAACACTTGCTAGAGACTCACCTGAAAGCTCGAAACAATATCATTGTCAATGTCATTAAGTCTTACGCATCGGGCCAGTCAGTGCAAAGCAGTTCTCAAGGTTTTATAGGAATATTTCATAGGAATATTTATAGGTCAAAAATAAAGGTCAAAATATTCAGACTGTGTCAATCCGTGCTTGTTCAGATATTGCAAAGGTTTCAGAATTTCCCCTCATAATAAAAAAAACCACAATATGCTCAGTGAAATTATGTCTCTTTCTGTGAAAGTTCCCTTCAAGTGAACATCTGTGCTAGAAAGAGCACCGATTAATCCTACTTTAAAAAACAGTTTTTCACTCATTAACACACATAGGCTAAATATAATGCACAACTCTACAAACATTGACCTAGTACATGCAGCAGTGGAGAGATGGAAGAGTGAGGGTGCTGCACATACTGAGTTGCACTCTTTGTATAACATGGTTAGGTCCCTTGCTGTGGCACTTTGGCAATGCTCAGAAGGTAAACTGGCACCCCTCTGTCTGTACAAAGTAACTGGCTACTCGGACTGGCAACTTTCTTGTCCCCAAACCAAGCTGTTACAGACTGCCCCAACACTAATGTTGCTTTAGGATGTCATTTTTGTTGTTGCGGTAGTCAGTACTCATTATTATGCAATCAGAATAAGATGTGCTTATTAACCCACTGACCAGACCCGGATGCTTTAATCTAGAGACCTCTGAAGTCTTTGCACGTAAAGAAAACAACGAATGTTGTGTTTTTGATAATGTTGAATATGAATGTTATTGTGGTAACGAATGTTTTGTGTTTATACGCATCCTAACCTGTTTTTTCTGCCGTCATATGCTGGAGTGCTATGTTGTTCAACATACATGTAGCTATCTGTTCCCTCTCTGATTCTGTGATCTAGCGCTGTCTCACCTGGCCAATCAGTTGTTAAGTTATGGTGGTTGTAGTCACACACACCCCTGCTCTGCTTGGCCTCGTTGGTGGGGGAATGTGGTGTTGGTGTCTCGTTACTCACTTCCTAGCTCTCCCCCCTTACTCTGTCTCCTCCTCCTCTTTTATCTCCCTTTTTCCACTTTCTTGGCTGTTTGGACCTCGTTGCTCGCCACCCCGTGGACTTTTGTCTATATGTATGGGACCAGGGACCATTCGCAAGGCTCAGAATCTTCTGAAACAGTATTCACAGCATGGGCTGGATGGGAAAAAGGGGGGCTCTAACCTTACTCCTTTGGAAGGTAACGCACTCCTGTCTTTCTCTGTTGCCTCTTTTCATCTTTGCTGTCTTACTTATGTTTCACGTAACAGACTTACTGAAACTCCTTAGATTTCTAACAGTTTTTGCATTGCAGATGTTAACTGAAGATTTAAGTAGAGGCACAGTCTTGCTCTCGGAAATGCGCAATAGATGTATTGCACTGCCATGCAATCATTAAGAGAATGGGTAGGACTCTTAATGACTGAGGACTGAGATGAGTTTCTTGTAGGCTTCTTGTTGTCGTTGTTAATACAGCCCAACAAAAACACTGTTAGCAGAGTAAATACACCACTCACAGAAAACAAAACACTCCATGTTCTCCTGAGATACTCAGTGGGAGAATATTCAAACAGCAATTTCAATCGAATCTTGAAGTGCAAGGGATTTGTAACAGAAGTTCTACTCCGACTGTTAAGTAAATTTATAGTTTATGTGTCGAGTGAGATTTCCTTGAAATTAGTTATGACTTTTTAATCCTTATCAAGGAGAATTCAGTTATCACCAGCATAAGGTGAAAGTGGATGAACTAGAGATGCCCCGGGCAGATCATCTGAAATTGACACATGAGATATAAAACCAACAAAAAGTAACGTGTTCAACTGCACAACGTACCTAACAAAAGAACCATTATAGTAATAGTTAAATGATTCTAATGCTGAGCATTAAACGCAAATCCATAGCAGTCCTATTTTGAATTACTTCAGCGATGATATATGCTGAAAATTGAAAGAAGAGTTCAACCCCAAAAACAGAATGTATACTATTATGAAGAGTTGAAGTGAGGAAAATCAAGGGTAAGAGTTTTCCTGCTGGGCTATCTTAAAGCAGTTGCCTTTGAAAAGGTTATCTGAGATGAATTTCAGTCTGTAGTCAAGTTTAGGAAATGTAATGTGGCAGCGGTACAGTTTAATCAGAATTTATTAGAAATATCTGCAATGTATCTAAAGCTGTTAGATATGCGATCGAGCTGGCTGCTGACACCAAGGGTAACACACACCGACTCACACAAGTCACAACCACACATGGGCGCTTTGGAGCAGTCGGCCCCACATGGGTGTACCTGCCTCATAAAAACTCCTGCTGGGTGCTTGGTGGTTGTTACAAATGTTTTAGGTTTGCCATTTGCACGAGTCGAACCTTAAGATCAGGGCTATTTCCCTGCTGCCTAACCCCACCCATTAGGTTACGATTATGACCTGCGGGTCAAACATCTCTCTGATGCCCTGACCGAGAAGCATGGGGCTGCTATGGGTGAGTAGCAATAATAAAAATAACAAAGACTACCGCGTTTTGAAAGAACGAGCCAAATTGTGCTTGTATAACGTCTCTGTGACTTGAGCTTATTTAAAACTTACAGAATCTTGTCTTCTCCTCTGACAAAATTATATTGTTTCGATGTGTTCTTGTGGTTTTGTGGTTCCTTGTGCTGGTATGGCGGTGTACATATTGATGTTATTTGTCGTTTACCTTATTTGGAATTCCAGTTTCAGTTTCCAGTAAAACTGAATTTCAGTCTTGGAATATACTGTGCATAAGCAAACAACAAATTTATTTCCATCTGCCGATGACAAAGTACAAAAAAATCAGTTTTTACATTCACCACGTTGGGTTTTTTGCGATCTGCCTCTGGACATATTGAATCTCTCAATCGAGAACTCTGGGTTACTTCCGATATTTTATCATTTACCTCTCAGGGAAGGATGATGTCCTGGACATTGAAATCGACTCCTACATGCACTGCATCAGCGCCTTTGTCAAGCTGGCACAGAGCGAATATGCTCTTCTGACAGAAATAATCCCTGAGCACCACCAGAAGAAGACTTTTGACTCCCTCATCCAGGTGACAAACAGATATCCTGTATGACAGTAATTGGTGAAAGGGGGGAGAACACAGGTCATTAGAATCCTTAAGTTTCACTTCTTCCAATATGATCATGCCACTATTCTTCACCTAAGTTATTTCTCAAATATCACTGTTGGAGTGTCTTGCATTTTTTTTATTTTGCCTGTGTTTTCCCCATCTTGCGCCTAACCCAGTGGTCTCAAACGTGCAGGCCAAATGCGGCCGGCCTTGTCGTATACTGCGGTCCGTGAGCATTATCGGTGAAGCTGGTGGACTACTTGTGGCCCATAGACGGCAGCCAGCAATCATAATTGGCCCTCAATTAGCTTGAGTTTGACACCATTGGCTTAACCTGTACCCATATTCTTTTCTCTGCTTTTTTCATGAACAGGAGGCACTAGACAATCTGATGCTGGAGGGGGACAACATTGTGTCTGCAGCTAGGCGAGCCATTCTGCGCCACGAATATTCTGCAGTCCTTGCCATCTTCCCAATCCTGCGGCATCTGAAAATTAACAAATCAGATTTTGACTCTACACTTCAGGCACGCATTTAGCCTGTTGTTGTGGTGTACATTTTTCTTTAAAATGAGAACACAAATTTGAACTTTGCTGTTTTACTGTTGTGGTTTGGCTGCAGGGGACAGCAGCAAGCACCAAGAACAAGCTTCCCACACTCATCACCTCCATGGAGACGATAGGTGCCAAAGCTCTAGAGGAGTTCGCTGACAGTATCAAGGCAAGAATCTCTTCCCCTCATCCTTCTTAACAAGGATTCAATGATGTCCTGTGCCAATTTTCATGGATATGTAATGTGACATAAGGCCCCTCACTTGGTATAATTGTAGACACATGCACACATGGAAAAATTTGTTGGCACCCCTATGTCAGTGGAACAAGAACAACAACAATGATCACAATCATGATAACAACAACAACAGCAAAAATAAACTGAAAATTAACAAATGAAAAATAGACATTACTTTTGAACTGTGATTCAACAGAATCTTAAAAAACAAACAAATGATCATACCCTAGAAAACACTGATAATGGCAGTGGAAAAGCATGGTGCAGTACAATTTTATTTGTTATCATTTTTGTCTGTTTCAAATAATTTCAGTGACAATTGTGGGTTTTTCTTTGATTAGCAGAGGGGTACCAACAAATTTGCACATGAGTGACTGTCAGTCAATCTATTGCACCACAATTAAGTATGCAAACATGTAATGATGCCCAATCATCCCTTGTTTTTTATCAATAGAATGATCCCGACAAAGAATACAACATGCCTCGGGATGGAACGGTCCACCAACTGACCAGCAATGTAAGCTAATGCACCATTTTTCCCAAATATAAATTTTTCGTAAGTTGCATCTGAGTATATAGTATGTAGAACCCCTACCAAACTATGAAACAAAGTGCTACTCATACTGCAGAAAATGCCGTAGTTAATTCCCTGTTGCATAATGCCCATAAATTTGGCCTTCAATTCAATTAATAATCTCATTCAATTCAATTCAATTCAATTCAATTCAATTTGTGTAGTGCCAAATCATAACCGGAGTTATCTCAAGGCGCTTTACAGGATGGAGCAGGTAGTGCTCCTCAGCATGTTAACACTCAGGGGCTATGGGATGGACACGCAGACACCCAACACATCCCCTAATTGCCTTATTGTCTCAATATAGCATTTTTTTAAATCCATGGAAATAACAAAATGGAAATTGCATAGAGGGGTGCTTGTTGTGTCGATAGATAAATGAAGTATTGCTGTGGTTTCTTCCTTGCAGGCCATTTTGTTTCTGCAACAGCTGCTGGACTTCCATGAAACAGCTGGAGCCATGCTGGCCTCTCAAGGTACAGACGGCATGCTGCTGCCTGTCATGGAGTGTTTGTTGTGAAATGATTTCTTTTTGGACAATCAACTAATTTAGATCAGTGAACGATAAAAACCAAGAGACAGCTGAAAGATGTAGGGTTAGTGATCCCATGCATGACTGAGGATTTTAGTTCACTTCAATTTACTCAAGTCCAGCTCTCCCTCTGTGGTCTTTCTTGAAAGACTGTGATCTCATATCCTTCCTCTTTTGTTTCTTCCACTTTTTCTGTTGTGCTGGCCTTTCACTTCTCAGCATCTCTGCAAAGGGCTTTCCTGTTCTTTGTGGTGACATGTGCCAGGACTTTATATGACTTTCATTGTAACCAATACCATACGATATCAACATTCATTATGATGAAAATCTAAGTATTATGAAAAGGTCAGCCAACAACATTCTTGCGGTGGGATCCTGCCTGATCGCATTTTTAGTACTGTCTCTCATTGGAACAAATTTTGTCTGATAGGGATGTCCGGAAGAGACAGTGGCTTTGATGCCAGAGGCTGAAAGCCAGTTTTTTTTTTTTTGCTCACTCAGGACAGCCAATCACTGTATTGCTCTGTCTTGGTTCACATTTTGTGGGAATACCATTGATCTCTTACGTTCCCACTTCGAAGAAGTGTCATTTGTGTCACTAAAAACTGTTGTTACCATTGTTTGTACACCCATTTTTCAACATTTCACAGGTTCATAAGTATTGTCAAAGATTTGCATGTTGCAAGTTTGTTTGCCTCCAAATTCATGTGCTGCTCACTGCCAAAAAGCAATTGGTTTCCTGGCTGATTCAGTCAGTTGGAAGGGAAGATTCAACTTAAAAATCTAATCTAATTTAAGAAGTTATTTGTCTCTGGTTTCAGTTGCCCTATGATGCATGAGGTATCCAAAAGCATAAGAAGTTAGGGAAGAAATACAGAAATGGGTAGGGCAGGCTGGACCTGGTATTCCAAGAGTGCTAAAGGGCTGTTTCGTTTAATCTTCTATACGGGTCTCTATCTCAGTTATCACTCTTGCCACGATGAAAGTCTAGTGTTTGCCACCACGATTGTCTTCAATCCAAAAGTACGGTCTTTTAGGGTTAGGAACTTTCTTGCTCCCTGCCGCTCACTTCGCTTTGCATTCACCACTGTTGTTATCTGTTCCTGTCATCCTCTTGCTGTCTACCTGACAAAAGACTACTGGGCCTATTTCTGCATTAACAAACCTAACCTTTGCACCTTTGACTTTCTCTTTCTTTCCTTCCACTTGTGCCTTGCCTTTGTCCTAAAGTACTAGGGGACACTTACAATATACCCTTAGACCCCCGAGGTAAGCAAAAGTTCATGCCAGGCCCTGAATACATATCTGAATGTTTTATTTGGATTTCTCCCTGCCTGCCTGTCTACCTGTCTACCTGTCTGTCTGTGTGCCTGTCTGTCTGTCTGCCTGCCTGCCTGCCTGTCTGTCTGTCTAACAGTTTTTGTTACTGATAGCACAGTCACACTCCAGAATTGATCTCATGTAGCACTGTCAACAGAGGTAGCCGTCAAGTTGGGAAAAATGGTTTCCACAAAGTACTTATGAAATCGCTTTTAGTCAGGAGACTAGAATGTTATTTACTTGTACTCCGACATTATCAAAACAATTTCTTTGCAGATCCAACTAATGGGGGGAAAAAGATTTTTGACCATTCCAAGAAACAATTCCCAGAAAAATGACCTTTTTGCCATACTGCCTCCATTTTTCAGAAACCAGCTCATCGGCGAATACGTACAGCTCAGAGTTTAATAAAAAGCTTCTCAGCACATACATATGTAAGTAAGCACTGCTTTTTTTCAGATTCACAGCTGATGTACTGCACATCACAGCAGGCACTCACTGTTTTTATTTTATCCATTAAGGCAAGGTGTTGGGAAACCTGCAGCTAAATCTTCTTAGTAAATCCAAAGTATATGAAGATTCAGCACTGAGTGCGATATTCCTCCACAACAACTACAACTACATCCTGAAATCCCTGGAGAAGTAGGTGTTTTTTCTCATCGTATCCCACTGCACTGTTCAACCTGTGCTGTGATTGTCTGAGTAAATGAAGTGGAATTGTGCAGATCCAGACTCTCCTACTAGATTCAGCGCAACTCACATCTCTTTGAATGGATGCAAGGAGAGAGTATTTGACAAGACAAGAGTATTTGTGTACGAATGAGAGGGACGAGGGTAGATGGACGTGAAGATACAAGGAGTTGAGATGGTGTGGAGGACTGACTTCAAACAAATTTGGTCAACCATCCAAAGCAACGTATGGTGCAGAAGAGAAGTGAAGAGCAGAGTGCAGGCAGAGTGGCAGGGGGGGGGGGGTAA
>OMPJ01010031.1:17864-33662 GCA_900312935.1 Carapus acus
GGGGGGGGTTAAGTACCATCTGTAGGCCACATTTTGTATTTTACATATCCGGGTACCTGCGATCAGAGTAATATTACATTTCAGTATATACAGTACAGCTGATGATTAGAAGCATATATGGAGTTTTTGGATGACCTGCTGTCGTGACTCAGGAAGAAAAAAAAGGAATACACAAAAAAGGAATACACCTAAACATTTTCATTTATTTAAAAGTTAATTTTGATTTATTATCTATATTTGACCAAAAGTCTAAATTGATTTTACAAATTACTTTACAGTTATTACTAGTTATCTAGTTATTACTAGAGATGTCCGATAATATTGGCCCATTATTATTATTATCGGCCCGATATTAGCATAAAAATGCAATATCGGTATCGGATTTTTTTGCTTTAAAACCAATAAAATAAAAACTGATAAAAATACAATAATGCTTGCGTTACACCAAAATAGTGCCTATGCGCTCCTGAAGCGTTTACCTGCCACATATCGGTATCGGCTGTTATCGGAATTGGTAAATTGAAAGTTGGACAATATCAGCATATTGGATATCGGCAAAAAAGCCAATATCGGACATCCCTAGTTATTACATACATTATATACAGTACTGCTACAGTAATCTCTTTGTTCTCGTTCTCCTACAGTTATTTATCCTCGAAGCTGTTCTGATGACATTCTTTGATGCATGGATTTGTTTAAACAAGTGAATGTCTGTACTGTTTTCCCTCCAACTAATTAGGTCAGAGCTGATCCACCTTGTGACAGTGACACAGAAAGAGGCAGAGAGTTCCTACACAGAGCTCATACAGCAGCAGATCCAGATGTACCAGCGCAGGTGAACCTTGACGTCATTGTGCTGTTGTTTGGAGAGTAATGTGTGTGCACTATGCCCACTGTGAGAGCTTCATGTCTTTAATTTGGTATTTCTCCCATTTTTTTCAGTTGGTTGAAAGTCACTGAACACCTGA
The DNA here is from genome assembly GCA_900312935.1 of Carapus acus. NCBI lineage: Eukaryota > Metazoa > Chordata > Actinopteri > Ophidiiformes > Carapidae > Carapus > Carapus acus. The sequence continues at coordinate 18,833 of OMPJ01010031.1, forward strand.
CAGACAGGAACATTCCCATCTTCCAATCTGGCACCAAGGTTAAAACAAATCAATTTTCTTATCTTTGACACTAATGATTGGGACATGGTTCTTTCACTTCGATGTAAGAGTGTTAAACCTTGCACATGTTATACCATGTCATAGCAATGCGGTCAACCCACAAAACAATGTTAAATGCTTGTATCAGTCATACATTTTCATTTAAACAGATTTTGATATTCTACAATATGACCTCACTTAGCTCCAACCAAATTTAAACGATGACAAATTCAACAAATGTTGGCCAAGAGTTCAGCACTGACAAATGCAATTCACTCAAGTTATATTGTTGTACCAAATCATAACAGACAATTACACAACAGACAATCATGGCACTTTCCAAGATAAAGTTACAGATAGAGATCAACACATTTCCCCATTAGCAAGCACTAGGCGATGGTGGCAAAGGAAATCTTCCTTTTAGTGGGAAGAAACCTCGGGCAGACCAGGCTGCAGGTGGTTAGCCATCTGCCTTGACTGGTTGGAGTGGGAAGGAGGGATCTGGTATTGCAGACAAGCCTGTTCCTCTCTCCCTTTTTCCTCTTCTTCTTCTCCTTGTCCTCCTTCCTCTCTGTCTTGTTCCTCCGTTCTCCTCTTCCTCCTCTCTGCTGTCTCCCTCTACTTGCTGCTCTTACTACTGTTAGGATTGTTTTATGGATACCATACGCCTGAACTTTGTATCACACTGTGTAAATACTGTTTTGTCTTTTGCAGCTTAAAGATAAAGAACGACAAGTTATCAAAGACAAATTCAAGGTAAGAACAAAACCTCACGTCCCATTGAATCCGAATCCAAACTTATTCAGATGTCCAAATATGGCAGCATTAGTGAAACATTTGCTCTGCATATTTACATTAATACATAGATACAAACGCAAGCAAAGACCATGTACAGGATCATTGCTCCTTTTCTGTTGGTGTCTTAGGGTTTCAATGATGGTTTGGAGGATTTATGTAAAATCCAAAAGGGATGGGCCATCCCAGATAAAGAGCAGCGTGACTTGATTCGTCATGCCCAGAAAAAAGTGGTGACTGATGCCTATCGGGCATTCTTGCACAGGTTTGTGGCAACATGAGCAGGCAAACTTTGTCATGGCTTTTGACGTTACGACTCAACAGAGGACGAAAATATGAACCACAATCAAAATCAAAATCGAATTTTGTTAAATCTGTCAATTAATTAGGTATTGCAGGTCTTGGGGATATTCTCTTGCAATAATCATCCATTTTTTGCGTCTTTTCCAGGTGTGCTAACATTTCTTTCACCAAGAATCCGGAAAAATACCACAAATATCAGCCAGAGGATGTAGAGGATATGATTGAGAAATTATTTGACACTTCAGCCTAAGTTGCACTTTGATTATTGTTAGATTGATCAACTGATAAGATGAAACCCAACCCAAAGTCCTCCACCTTGATTCAGAGGCTGAAGCCCTGTCTGGAGACTGTGTCAGTGTGACCGGCAGTCATGTAAATTTGTGTTTTTTCTTGTCATTGTTTGCTCTGTGATCTTAAACTCCTACTCGTGTACAGACAACCACGACATAATAAGTATACTGTATGTAGAAGCCTTTGTTGTCATACAAACCATGATGTAAATGTAAGCTAGCTTACTTCCAAAGAAGCCTCTTTTACATCTTTTCTTTGCAATGGTTCTGCTCCTCAACCCATTGTTTTCATCCCTTTAGCCTTTATCATTCTAACATGGAAAGTATAAAGAGGCAAAAAAAAGAGGTGGAATAAATCAAAATCATTATTTGTTTTGTCGTCATTGTGTGCCCTTTGTTTGTCTGGCAGGATCTGATTTCTCATGAAGACATTTTTCTATTAAGACGATGCACATATCATTTATCTTAACAGACTGTTGACACCGATAAAGCATACAAAGTATGAGAATTTATACCGGTTGTCTTTCCACTCAATAGGTGGTATTACGTGAGGTATGTAGCTGATAATTCACACCCAAACATGTAGTTAATGGAAGGACATGTGGAATATTATAATTGTACTCAGTTATGGTTCCTAGGCTTTTCCTGCATTGTGGTATGGAACCAAGGTCCACATCCCAAACAGGAATTTGCAGGGATCACGGATGTTTTTCCATCTAATGGGACTTTTGGGACAATTGTAATTTCTTAGGGGTATGATAGACTGTCAAGATGTGACGTGAAAATGTGACTTTTTTTTTGTCCAGTGGGACATTATTGGACTAACTCGGTCTGAATTACAGGCAGTCGCCTACACAATTTGCTAACCAGGCCTCCCTTGCATGGATCCACAAGCTATTTTTGATACAGTTCCCTTTCACTCTTTTGGCAAGGTCCCCATCAGCATTATTGAGAGGCAGAGATATGTCAGATTTGCAGAGATGCAGCTGTGGTCAGTTAACACTCTTCCAACATTTGAGCAGCTGAATATCCCTGTAGCGCCTTACCTCAATCCGAGGCTTAGTGCCCTATGGCCTTGCCGCTCTGATTCTCTTTTCCGTTACCGTTTTTCAGTGCTTTGGTTGTCTATCTTCAGAGATACCCTCCTCCTTACCTTCCGAACCATATTTTCTTACTGCTATTTATTCTCACACAGCAGCAAGGATTACGATCACAAATGAGCACTCCTCAACAATGTGACACCTGCCAGGTCATGTTAATGCGACAGAATTAAACAAGTGGCTTTTTACATCCAGTATCCAGGGGGATGTGCCAGCCACTTGTTTCCTGTTCCTTGTAGTTGTTGTGTTCCTGTAAACAGCAACAAACCAATGTGCCGGGAGTTGCAACTACAATCCTGTGTAGCTGTGGAGGGTCAACAAGTCCAAGGGTACATATGGTTGATATGTTATTTACAGTACTGCATTGTGGCTTACATGTTCTTAATAAGACTAATGTGTTCCGAATTGCCTCATTTCAAACTCAAAAGTGCAAAGTACAAAGTATTTGGTTACTCTGTGGTTTATCCATTCACTGCATTGTTTCCAAACTGGCTGTGTGACAACAATATTTTTAGTATTCATCAGTAGGTGGCAGCGGATACTTACCGAAGACTTACAATTTGGTATGACATGTTCACACTGGGGGCACACTGGGCAAACTGGATGTTACCAATCTATCTATCTATCTATCTATCTATCTATCTATCTATCTATCTATCTGTCTGTCTGTCTGTCTGTCTGTCTGTCTGTCTGTCTGTCTGTCTGTCTGTCTGACTGACTGACTGACTGACTGACTGACTGACACTGATCACAGTACAGTGGTTGGTTACAGCAGTTGTGGGTGCTACATGTCTCTTGCAACCATGAGTTGTGGAAATAAGCAAACCTGCTGAATAACTACAGTCTTGCCAGTTAGTGTATGATCTTCATTGGTTATCAAGGCAAAATGATAAGAGTCACAAAATTGACATACTCATGAAGGTTATGAATAGTTTGAACTGATAAGGGATATTCAAATTGAAATACATACAGCGTAAGATTATGCATTAAACTGAACAGCTGTTAATAGTAATAGTTAGTTTTGTTTCATCATTGAGTACATTTACTGAAAGTTCAGAAATTTTAGGGGGGTTATGACAGTGAATCAGCTGAAACGCATGCTCTGGTTTTATCATAGTTTGTACAACTTCATTTTTGCCTTATGGGCATTTGGGAAAGTGCCCCCACTTGGGAGGTACTGAGATTGAGACAAAGTGATGTTTTTACCAATCTCACCATATCAGTTTGCTCACTTAACCACATGACAGCTTTTACTTAATGAGGTCCGAACAGATTAATATTTCTTTGCACACTTCACTGAGTTGAGAGAAATACAACAGAGAGCTAAAATGGATGTCTATGTTTGTTGGCTAATTGAAATGATATCAAACACTGAAAACATTTTGGCAATCATATGAATTATAGTCACAAAACAAACAATACATACAGTATTCCTTAAGCAGACACTGACACAATGACACAATAGTTTCTGTTCATCTTGGGATATTAATTATCATTTGCCTGAAGTACACATATCAACAACTTAATGGTTAAATTATTATTGACTTATGCTGTAATCAGAGCAAATTGAATGGAATGTGGAAATTCATTTGCCTGGTGAGACCTATAATCATACAACAGGAGTGGCCACACATGGGAACAGCTGAACTTTAATCAGAAGAAATCATTAGAGTGTGTGGACAAGCATGTGGAAGCAATGGTCTTTGACCAGGAATGAGCAACTGAGACTGAATGCACCATTACCTGAGCTGCAAGGTTCACTGGATAGATAAATAAAGCTAAAAAATGCAGCACATTCCCACTAAGCTTATGGACTTGTACAGTAACCATTCTAGTGGGATCATAAACAAAATCAACAGGAATGTGTCCTGTTAAGTGTGCGAGAACCTACAATAAAAGTTGGAAAGGAGACATCTGAATTGGTTTGGGTATTTGTGCGTCCTAATACGATCTGAGCACTAGACCAGTGAAGCGTTCTTATAGCCACAAATTTAAGCAGAGAACAGAGCTGCAATATTTATGTTAGGTGCAGAAAAAAAAAAAATTAGCACGTTACAATTAATTACAATTCCCCCTCCTCTTTGACTCAATGCTACCGCATCAAATTGATTATTCTAAATCAAATTCCTTTCCAGCAAAACATGCCGCCAAATGGTGAAGTGACATCATATCTGTTTTCTGGAACTACTGAACATAAGCAGCAGAAAGTGGAAAATGTCAGACAACACTCCACTGCTGGAAATAAATCCTACTCCTTTACATGAAATTCGAAAGTATAGGCCCAATTCGCTGTTTTTGTACACTTGCTTGGAAAGCTGGCCTGCCATGAGTGAAGCTGCATGCAGATAGTGTGACGCATATGCACTTCTGTAACATTGGTGTGAAAACTAATATTTGCGACCGGCAAGATCTGTGTTTATTTTGTAAGTTTGACAATTATATTATCAAAAAATAATAGATTTCAGCCCTGTTTTGCAAAGGAAACGAAAATAATCAATGCAATAATCACCACCTGTTAGATAAATCACTGCGCAAACCAGAATGAGGAACAGGATCTTGATTGGGATTGTTTCGGAGATCAATGGAAGGGCTTAGGGGGGGCCTGTTTAGCGACAAATCTACAAAGTGTGAGTCCCTGTCAAGAAGCTGTATTTTTGCCACTTGTACACCTGTAAAGCCTCCCAATTTCCTTTTTGAGCCATAGCAAGATATGTGATTATTCCACACCTCATTCAACGTCGCAACACACACACACACACACACACACACAGCCCTCACTCCTCTGCTCCAAGAATGCTTTGCTACAATGATGGTAGTGCCACACTGTAAATAGCATTCACTTTTAACATGCACAAATAACGTCAGTGCTTGGAGAGAGAGGCACAAAAAGTGTTTCATTATAAACCTAATCCATTAAAACTTGCTGGCTGGGTCTGAGTTTTGGCTCTCGAATCTCTTTTAAACTTTTATGAGGCTGGTTTTCATCCTACTCGGATGGAGGAAACTATAATCCAAGCACTTTTCAAGGTGTACAGTGCCTAACAACGTGAATGAAAGGTGGTGCTGATTAGTCTTTGACCATTCACACCTATACATCCTGTCGCATGTGAAAAAAAGCAATCATCAATATCAGTATATACTGTATGAAAGAAAATAAACATAGCCATCGTCCAGGACATGTATGAAGGTAACAAAACAGTGACGAGAACTGCGGTCAGACTTATAGATGGGTTCAGGGTCGGATTGAGGCTACATTAGGGCTCATCCCTCAGTCCCCTCTTGTTTGCAATGGTTTTGGACAGATAGACCGATGAGGGTGCAGAGGGATGACTCTAAATATCCAGGGTCAACCATTTAGTGCAAAGTATTTTTCGGACGCAAAGTTGTGCTAGAGTATAAGTCGCACAAGCCAGATAATGCATAATAACGAAAGAAAAGCACAAGAGAATAAATAGCATTTTTGGGGGAAATTTATTTTACAAAATGTGGGACCAGGTGCCGGCATTTTGTCTTGAAAGGCTAATTATGATTGTAATAGAATAGAGAAAACAGTCTGAGTAGACGTACAGCAGACTAGCGAAGCACATTGATGCTTAATCAGCTACATAAAGGATTGAAAACAAACTGACTATGTGTCTGGCATTTTAGTTTAACAATTATTTAGATAAATAATGCGTAAAAAACAAGCTAACAAGTTTACAAAAGCCAAAAGCGGCGCTTGAATTACTGATTGCTGAAATTTTTGTAGATTTAGGGAGAAGGTCAAAGAGGCAGGATTGTAATAGTTTGGTCATGTGCAGAGGAGAGATAGTGGATATTCTAGACAGATGATGTTGGAGACTGAGCTATCTGATAGGATGAAAAGATGAAGACCACAGAGAGGGCTGATGGATGTAGTCAAGGGAGGTATGAGGGGTGACATGAGGGTGTTTCAGTTGATCATAGGAGGAACAGAGGTACGTTGAGAAGAACGGTGGTGACCACAGGGGGGAGCAGCCGAAAGAAGAACTGACCTACATTGCATAATCAGAGGCTATCGCTTGTCTCTCTTGAGGAAATCCTGATGTTGCAGCTGCTCGTCATTTGAAATATGAAAATGACGACACTGATGATGATGATGATGATGATGATGATGATGATGAATATAACAACAACAACATTAATGATAATAATAGCACACAATAGTGACCACAAAAATGACTGTCAGTAACCTTTGTTTAACTGTATCTTCCTGTCAATAATAGATGGTGTTATTGTTGTGTACAACGAAATCAGGGCCATTGAGCATTTGTTGCTAGGTTCAAAAGTTGCGTTTGCTAATACCTACATGCTGTTTGCCAAATGACTAAAAGTAAAGTAAAACTAAAACAAAAAGTGGGACGTAATGAGGCAGTGAGAGAAACACTATCACTAAGCTCTGTGTGGTTGCTGCTCCTTGCCATGACTTCTGATTCCCTGTGTACCACACGCTCTCCATTTGCTATCCAACCCTCTGTCATCTTCACTGGCTGCTCTCCCCACTTCCACTATAAACCACACACAAATGGTTTGAATAAGAGGTCTGCATGTCTGAGCTGTGGCTGCATCACTGAAAAGTGATATAGTGATTTAGCCTGAATACCCTCGATTAGATAAATTGAAACATTTTCGTTACGCAGTGGAAACTCAAGGACCTATTGGCCGGATCTGCTCCCCCTGTACTGGAAAAGGTTGAGTACTGGACTTTTGTCATGTGAAAACCAAAGGATCTTGCAGTGAGCCTGTGACATCAATTGAAAATAAGAACTATCAGCTTGAGATGATTCTTGACAGAGGCAGGCATGCGTGACTCAGGCCTCTGTATCCACCAAAAAACATGTCCAATCGCAAATCTTATCCCTTGCCTTGTTGAATGCCCCATGATGTCACATTTTCCTTTGATTCCAAACCTCTCTGAGGTCAAAAGGAGGGGTTCCATCTGTGAGGCATTAAAATAGACGACACAAATTCATGTCAATTCAAATACCCAACCTCCATTTTTCAGATATCTTATATCTAAAGCCTAAAGTCTGTCATCTATTTCAAGTCAGAATTTGAATGGACATATGCCTCTGCAGATTGGGAGAGAAATAATAACAAAATCATTCTTCTAGACTTCAATCAAATAGCGATTGAAGGGCAGCTACTGGGCAAACTCTTTGGGGAATGAATGGCTGTCCTGTCATTCAACAAAATTTCTATCTTAAAACCCTGCCAACATGCCAATCAGCTCTGAAAAAAAGAAATGGGGCAAAGAAATTGTATCACTGTTCCAATGTGACATTCTGACAATGGAGACATATTTACAGAACCTCCTAAATGACCCTAGATTCAAGATTCAAGATTCAAAGCTTTATTGTCATATTTACAGTAAAGAAACAAGTTTCTCAGCACAATAAAATTCTTACTTTACAGCCCTGCACCAGACACAACAAGGAAAGAATGATAATGAATAGATAAATAAATTCCATGCGATTTAATGAGGACCACATACAAAGGGAGAAGGAAATATGTATAGGGGAAGAATATGTAGATGGTGCTGTCTCAAAAATGCAATAAATTATGACACTTTTTCATTGTTGCATCCAGAACTGTCGTTGTCTTCCTCCAAGTATTGGGCGTTTTTCTTGAACCAAATCTATTTTATGAATGTTAGGTCACAATTCTGTATGTATATTACCACTACTTGGTCCTACAGTGGTGCTGATCTGATTAGGACAGTTGTGCTACCAAACCAAAACCCACCTGCTGGTGCAAAATGTGGTCTAATTTAGAGACATATGTTAGAGACAGGAGCGTTATCACACTTGATGCTGTAAAGAGTTGAGGGTTACAGGGTGATGCTTGAGGGATTAAGACAAGCCATCACTACACAGGACAAATGGACACACTGTCCCAAAAAGTGCTGTGGCAGACAATGGCAAGGGTCATGGGGTCGTCAGCACTCCTATCTTTATGTTTGTTTTTCCTGGTCAGATAACGTGATATGACTGATTCAAGATTCAAGAACTGCATTAGTCACAAATGAATTAAATGAAAGTGAGAAAGCTCAAGGAAAGAGAGAGATACAACAACAATGTCAAGTAAAGAAGGGGGCAGAGGGTGGAACAATATCAGTATATACATGTATAGGGAGCATGACGATTTGCATCAATAAATACTGGTGTTATGGCTGTATGTGGGTCATGTTTATCACATGACCCAGGTAACATGTGAGACGAGGTAACAGCAATATTTTGGAGCTGTGAGAAAAAAAGCTGTCTACATTTCATCTCCTGCAGTTTAGGCCAGGTCATGGCTACTCCTGGTCTGTGTTGGATGTTAGGTGGTGATTCGTGAGTCCTTAACAAGTTAAGTTTGGTGCAACCTCTATCCTCAGGTTAGTTTTCTCATTACTTGTTCCCTCTTGTTTATTGCGCAGATTGTGACAAGTATCATCAAACATGAACTGTCTGTATTTTACTTAGATTAGACTGTCAGGCATGTTTCAGCTCGTTAACACTTGGATGACAAGGAGAACAGAGTGAAAAGCGCAGACTTAAAACAAAAGGTATCAAATTGTGTGTACATTGTTTTACATTGCGGCATGTTTTGTTGTGTCTTTACCTTGGTGAAATAGCCTGGTCAGAATTTATTTAGAGTCACATTAGTCAGAATCCCCGCCTGGAGAGACTGTTTGCTGTTGACCCTTGCAAGGGCCTGGTTGATGTTTTTCTTGTTTTTTGAGGGTTTCATAGCATTGGTTTTCCAAGGTATTTTTTTGGATTTTCCCAGTATTTTTTCCCCTGTTTTTGGAGGTAATTATTTCTATTTTTCAAGTTTTTTTATCGTTTTTTCAAGGCAATTATTTCTGCTTTTCTGAGTAACTCTTTCTTCTTTCTATCTTCTTTCTCTCTTCCAGAGTAATCCATCTCTATGCTTCTTTTTTCAGGGTAATTTTTCATGATTTTCTAAGGAAATTTTTTCTTTTCTGATTTTCTTTTCTGTGATTGGTCCTGCGCACCTTAGAAACTTATTGTGTAATGATATCACTCCTTTGGAAAGCTTTATCTTGGCCTCCAGCACCACCGTAAAAAATCTGGGACTTATCTTGAATTAAGATCTGTCACTGATCGCTCACATTAAACAAATGTCAAGAACTGCCTTCTTCCTTATCTTAGCAATATTGCCAAGATTAGGCACATGCTGTTATTGAAGGATTTTGAAAAACTAGTTTGAAAGTAGTTCATACTTTTGTTACTTTCAGCCTGGATTGCAGTAATTCTTTATTAGCAGGCTGTAGCAACAAGACACTGGAGCCTCTCCAGCTGGTTCAGAATGCTGCAGCATATATATCGACGGGAACTAAGAAAAGAGACCACATCTCCCGAGTGTTAGCGTCTCTGCACTGGCTGCCCACAAAATCGAGAATGGAATTTAGATTTCTTTTCCCCACCTACAAGGCACTTAATAATCAGGCACTAGAGTGGGCTAAAATCGTTCAGTTTCGGTAAAGCTTATAGTTAGACAAAACAAGGTGTCCAGAATTAGATGATGCACTGAGCTGTGCTTTCCCCCTCCTCTCTCTCCTCTCCCTCTTTGCCTCACTTGCATCCATCCGTTTCCTGTATCCCTGTCTCATAAATGCATTTTACAAACTGGATTTCCTCCCCAGAGTCTTTGTCTTGTGCTTTACTAACCTGCAGCCGGCAGCTAGAACACGGCCAGTTATGACGGACCCCAAAACGCCCAGGTCCTGCTCCTGATCGGCATGCTGTGCATGTACTGCTGTGCATCTTCACACCTGTGCATCCCTACACCTGTCTCTGTCTGTCTCTCTCCCTCCCTCCCTCCTTCCCTCTCTCTCCCTCTCTCTTTAAACCCAACCGCTCAAGGCAGTTGGTCGCCCACCTGCAGCCTGGCTTGTCTGAGGTTTCTTCCCTTCAAAGGAAGTTTTTCCTTGCCACTGTTGCTAATGGGGGATATGTTGGGTCTCTGTGCGTTCATCTTATGGACTTTGAGTGTTTACAGATTGACAAGCTGTACCTGCTCCATCTTGGAAAGCGCCGTGCGATAACCTACGTTAACTGATTATCTTCTGATTTGGCGCTATACAAATTGAATTAAATTGAATCAAATTAAATTGAATTGAATTGAATTGAATTGAATTGAATTGAATTGAACTGAATTGAATGGAATTGAATGTGTTTGTAAATCTAACTGTGATCACGTCAATGCCTCACCAGCGATGAACCTCACCATGCATCACTGGTGCGCGTATTTTGCCTCCTCTAAAATTCATTCAGCACATCTTTTACAGAATGGATGAGCAAATGCTGTCATTATAATGTACACAAACTTATTGTTGTACTAAATCCAATAATTGTCAAGACATTCTCAGCTCTGCCCCATTCTTCCACATTTGTATATCTTTTCAACAGCAACCTCATCATATCAGCTTAAGTCCCTCAACAGTCACCGGTCATATTTTTCTTGCTTTCCCTCTGCCACTGCCTTGTCACCCTGATGCCTCGCTGCTGAATCATAGAATCTTAGAATGCTTAGAATCATACTTTGTATGACTACCTCCATGTGTTGTTGTGACTTCAAGGAAGTGGACGTTGCAAGGGATATATTGATAATATTTTTGACAAGGTCTGTTGAATACGGAGGACAACAGAGGAGGGTAAGAAAGAGGAAAACTGTAGAGATCTCTAGTGGATGCAACAAAAGGACAATGAGGGTGGTTCGTGCAATAGTTGAGGGGACAAGAGAACTGAACCTGAAGGTAGTTTGTAATGATGTAATGATGAGCCAAACCATCAAGCAACCATGTCAACTAGTCCTTTTCCTTCTTGAAATTTACATTTACTGTTGCCAACCTCAATCTTCTACATGATGTTGTCTTTTTTGTTTTTAGACTGTGGCACATGTTCTTTTACATCTGTACAATCTGCCAATATCTCAATTTGACTTACTGCAACTACAAGCAACTCTAGTTCCTCACCAATTACAGGAAGTGCTGCTCTTATTCTTGAGTGTAAACATAACTCATTGCCCATGACTGTTGTCTGAGGCATGCACCTTCACTTACTTTGCTGAGGCAGTTGCATTTTCACCACAAATCACCATCCACTCAATGAGAAGACTGTGATCACCAACCTCACAATGTATATTTCCCCTCTCAAAAAAAAACTAGATGCATTGCTCTACTACAGATCTGACAACATCAGTAATAAAAGCAATACCTCTACTAATAGAAATAGTACAGTGATAATGTTGATAACATTTTCTAAAAACAGCAGCAACAATAACAACAACAATACAATTACTACTATTAAAACCATTGATATTCTTAGTCAAATTATGAACAGCACTATCATATTCCTAATTCTATAACACTTTACGGCACGTGTCAAACTCAAGGCCTGTGGGCCAAATGTGGCCCACGCTTGAATGACTGTGTCAATATACAACAGTTGTATCAAGGCCCACTGGCCAATGAGGCCCGCTGCATCATTGTATGTGGCCCGTGAGCAATTGTGTTACAATTTAGGTCTCCTTCATTTAAACGTGCATTTACCCACAAACAATATCTCCTAAAATGCAAGTGGATCATGCTCCTGGTCAAGTGATGACAGTGCTGTGCTCTGACCAGATACACACTTTGTCACTTTGTAAAATGTCAGTATGTCAACGTACACCACCGCAGCCCAAGTGAGGGAACCAGGTTGCTTAGTTGTTGATTGATTGTTAACAAATTATATTGGTTTCTTTTCCCGATAAAATATGAGAATGTACATCATAATAATGTTAAAGACCTGACTTATTTTTACATGTATATTATTAATGGCGTATTTGTGAGTTGAATAAGTTGAAAAATAATAATAATGTAGATTAATATTGATTTATCTAAATAGATACACACACACACACACACACACACACACACACGTGTATATATATATAATGTGCAATGTGCGATCAAACGGTATTATGATTATCGTGCATCTGTATCCGGACACAGATCCAGCCTGTCACGCTTTTCTAAATGTGAGCTATGAGTGACGTGTATGTGTTTGCCTCAGAACAATGGCGATTACTAACTGAACAGTCCGCTGCTCCTGTCCAATGAGTGAGGAAAAGCGAGTTGTACGATAGTTTCCCTCAAAATATCTTTCCGGAACGATAATCTTACACCTCTCACCTGGCGACACTGGCCTAAGCCCACTGTGTGCGTGTGGGGAGGAACTGACAATGGAGAACATCATTGAAATTTGTCCTCTCCAAAGAGGCAATCGCTTGTCTTGAGGACTTTGCATTTGCGGAGTGAATAAATAACCAATGCAGCCAAACTCATCGAACTTTCCAAACATCAGACTCTGAGCTCTGGCGAGGAGTATTGTACGATAAATAATCTCACATGATTATGAAAGGACTGCTTGTTGTTTTCTGAGGAAGTCCTGTTTTATTCATCTAAAATTAGATGAGATGAGATAAGATGACATAAGATTAGATTGAATTTTATTGATTGACAGCATAGACAAACACATCACAAGCAGCGGTGATCAATATCACGAATACTAAAATACAAAAAATTGAAGTTAGAGGAATCAACCCATGACCTATTTCAATCATTTTCATGTGATGGCAACAAGACACACATCTTGTAGTGAGGAAAACTCCGCTCTTTTATTCACAGGTGGATTTAGATGTGGTCTACCATCATAGTTAGCTGCATCCTCATCCTCCTCACATGTAGTGGACACAAAACCTCAGTGGACACAAAAATCAGCCAACTTTGTGTCCAAATGCAACCCCCTTTTTCTTAGCGTTTGGAAAATCTAAGAAGCACCTTTAGCAAATAGCTTTAATGAAATGCACACTCTTTCCTTGGTGCACTAAATTGTTTGCAGAATGACTGTGTGTTTGTCATTTCTGTCCATTGTTGTCACAAACACGCTGTCCCATCACCATTGCTGTTCTGTAAGGTACATCAGGATAGAGGCTTTCCACTTCAAAGTAAATTCCAAAGTGCAAGGAGTCGACATGGAATCAGACTTATCTTTAATACATTTAATACGGCTTCATAATCAGTTGAATTAGGTAGATGATACATCATAGGGATGAGCAGCATGGAAAATGAGCGTAATCACATTGAGTCAAACACTCCCAAATACAAAGACAACAGGTGCTGTCAACATTATGTCATCTTGCAAGCAACCAACAACTCGAAGAGTTCACAACAGAAACTCTTAGACTTGAGGGCAGAAACACACAAACACTGGCAACTGCGGTATTTTGCTGTTGTCATAATGACCAATGGAGCTGTTGAGGGCACCTTTCATTTTGACCGAATTTGAGTTTTTAGAATAGTTCATACTTGTCCGGTTGCATGCGCAGATGTGTTGTCTGCATTTTGCAAGGCCACATAGTGGTATTTATCCCCAAACAGAGGCGGAACAGGATGGCCTGCAGACTGAGATCTTACTATTTACTGTACTTAACATGCACTGATACACCATGTGTGTCCTTATTCCAGGGGGGACTAGGGGTGTAACGGTATGAAAAAATCACGGTTCGGTACGTACTCGGTACAGGGGGGTCACGGTTCGGTACATTTTCGGTACAGTATGAGAACAAAATGCAAAACCATTTTCTTCCACAGCGTGTTGTTTATTTAATCAAAACTTGTCAATATACAAGCGGAAATCGTAAATAAATTCAAAGTGCGGCTTGGTACCATTAAATTAAATTAAATATCCTCAAATGGTGATCAATGTTACAAATTAAAATATTAAAATTGAAAATAATAAATTCCTTTCAAACACTAAACAAAAAAATCCACAAGTGTAGCACTCAGCTCCAGAATTCTAGTGTTACAGTATTCAATTTTACTCAATCTTCATATTTTTTGCCAAGAAAAATCAGTTGCTCGATCGGAATTGTGATTGAAAGGATGCTTGAACGCAGATAACAGTGGCGTTAGCGCTACGGGGGCTTTCTTTCTTGTCCCGTATCTTAGCATTGGGTGGTGCCGTCTCAGGTGAGTGAGCTGTTTGAAGTGTTGCACGAAACATAGCCGACCTAGTAAAACAATGACGACATACCACCTTCGTTTTATCCACTTGTTTTTTTCCGTCGCAGGTTTTCACTGGAAACCAAAGTGCTCCCAAACGGGTGATCTTAACGGCAGGGGAGGATTTTCTAGCTCCGGTTGGTCGCTAGCTTCAGCCATAATGTCCAAATTAAATCAGATAGTTAATTTTACAACAGACGCGTGGACCTCGCAATACTGTTTTGAAG
>OMPJ01010032.1:0-23794 GCA_900312935.1 Carapus acus
ATGGGAAACATATTCAGTTCATAGAGTCGAGTCACACCTCCTTCCTCCCGCTGTCCCCCCTCTTCCTCTTCCCCCTTCAACCCCCCTGCAATTCAATTAAAGCTGTGGAGGCGATAGTGAGCGCCGAGCGGCAGCAATATGACGGGACAGTAACGGAGTGTTTACACTATTTAACTCTGAGGTGTACGCTGTGTGTGTGTGTGTCTGTGTGTGTGTGTGTGTGTGTCTGTGTGTGTGTCTGGGTGTGTGTGACTTCACACTACCATTATATCTGCACTTTCATAGGTTGGCAGGTGCGAACCGGCATTCAAAGTTTGATACTTTTGTCACTATTGTCTCTCGCCCTCGGTCTCATTTGCCTCACCTGGTCGCTCCTGTTGCATTGTGGGTACACAAACAGTGTGTATGAGGAGTGTTGCAGAAATGATGAAGAGGAAAGAAGAAATGGGGAGTAAACAATGGTACTGCATGCTGTTCTAACAATGTGTACTGAATTTGAAATACTAGTTTCCTTCTTTTTGGGGGACTAAAACTACCTCGTACGGCTTACATCCCCATCACTCTCTCCCTCATCCCTGTCGCCGTGGCAGCAGTTTATGGAGGATGCATCGACCTTGCGGCGACTTGCTTTGTCTTTTCCTTCCCTCCATCATCGTACTGGAGAGATATCAATCGGACTCATTGGGCTCCCCGAACTAGCAGCACCATTAGCCGGCCTGACAGTGATACAACATCCCGCCGAGAATTCAACACAGAGATACACATGCACACGTACGCACGCACACACACACGCACACACACATGCAAACACATACCCTCGGCACTCCGGGTATTGTCCAAAGATCACAGGCGTAGGTGAGTTGTTCTTTTTAATTAATCATTTGTCCTTCAAACGAGGAAAAGTTTCCGTGCCGTAGATAATTAGCTCCCAGAGTCATGCAGCAGGAGTCACCTGAGCCTTTGTAGCCCTAATCTTTGTCTAGTAGGAGCCGAGTCCCCACAGACGCCGCGGCGATGCATGGCGAACGAGCAGAATGAGAAAACAGCGGCCGAATTCCCGCGCGGGGGCCCCTCCGTCTCTCTCTCTCTCTCTCTCTCTTCGTACTCCTCCTCATCTTCGTTTCTCGTCTTCCCTCTTCCATGCATCCTCTTTTTTCTCCTGTCTGTCTTCTTTTGTCTTCTTTGTCCTCTCCTGCCCCTTTTCTTCCACCTCCACCGCACTTTCCTCCCCCCCGCAGCTGTCGTACAAACACGTACATGCAAGTGTGTGATATGAAATGAAAGTGTTTATCACTGACAATGAGAGTCGCATCTGGAGTCTCGGCGTTTCTACTGGGAAACACAACCCCATTAATTCAGAGTGAATAACAAAGACAGCAAGAAATAGAGGGAGAGAGCGGCACAGAGACAGAGAGATTTATCGCCGTCCCTCCATCATCACCTCCTACCTCTCATTTCTTCTTTTCTCCAATCATCATTATTTCTCTGTCCGCTTGGCCGCTGATTTCCTGAAGGACTCTGACACCGACAGAGATGGAAGGATCCGGAAGGAGAGAGATCAGGAAGAGAGGGTGTTTGTACTTTCAGCACCTCTCAAGAAATCCCGTGACACACCTCAATTTTTCTCCTCTCTTCCTGTCATACTTTGTTCAGTTTCCATGCTTCCTTGTACTTCTTCTCTTCTCTTCTCTTCTCTTCTCTTCTCTTCTCTTCTCTTCTCTTCTCTCCCTTCAAGGACACTCATTTGACAAAGGATACATTTGCATATTAATTCATTTCTTTCAATTTTTTCAGATTAGACGTTGTCAACATGTATCAGCGCTGATCAAACTAGAACCCGTCCACTAGAGACGTGTGCGCACGCGTGTGTATCGACACGCGCGCTCCCACACACACGCTCAGACCTGAGCACACAGTGCGTTGTTAAGTGTAATGTAGTAAATTGGAAAGTGGGGAAAAAGAAGGTGTAATTAACAATAAAGACGGAATGAAAGAAATTAGGCAATACAAATGCAATTAAAGCAAAGGGGATATGAAAGGGTATAGATGTAGTGGCTCTGCAAAATACACACACACACACACACATACACACACAGCACTCAGTCATTTCCAATTGTGCCGTCCAGTCAGATCATACCTCTGCTTGTTAACCATAATGGAAGACAGATGGCCTGGAGCTTTGTGTCAGTCGTCACTGCTCATGAGGTGCAGTCACACACACACAAACAGCCGAGCAACCGGACGGACACACAGGTCTGCACAATCTTAAGCACTGTTTCCGGATGACAGACTTGTGCAGGGGTGGTGTGTTCTGAAACACCCGCATAAAAGTTGTGTTGACTGAATAAAAAATATAATAACGGTGTTGAGTTCATGTTGTTTTTAAGAAATTTGAATTACTCATCTTGGGAATGCGGTGAGAGAGGGAGAGGCTGAGCAGAGACCACAAAACATACTTAGTCAAAGACCTAAATGCAGGTTTCTAACCTGAAGTGTGTGCCTGTGTGAGCTCAAAATTGCATCTGAGGGGTGAAGTCAAATTTTACAAAGGATAACATACCATTGCCAGGTGAAGCCACGGCATTTAGTGCATTCATAAATGATTTGAATGAGTAAATGTTTGTGATTTCTGATAGCAGTTCAGACTTTTTTGTTTTTCATATTGAGTAATTTTTTAATCAAAAGTAAAAATGAGACACAGCCGCTCCAAATGAGATGCCCTCTGACTTTATCCATGATTCGTTCTCCTCATTTCGACATTGTTAAGGCTCCAAGTAGTGTGTGTGTGTGTGAGTGCGTGCTCGTGTGCTCGCGTGTGCATGTGTGTGGTGCGGTGAAGTGAGGTGGGGGTGTTCCTAACTGTCTCTCCCCACATCACTCCCCCTGATGGATGGTGAGGTTATGAATATGCATTTGATTTGTGGGGGTGGAGGTGTCTGACAAATGGAGCGTTTCACCTTCAGTGAGGTCCGCCGCGTTCTGAGGAAGAGCGGCTATAGCTGACGAGAAGGACGGACATGTATCTGCGGTGAAAAATGTCTCCCTCCCGTCCGATGCCGCTCCTGAACAGACTTGTCTGCGTGATCGCCGTACCAAAGATCATCCATTTTTACAAAGCGACAGCAAACATTTTCAGATAAACGAAAACGCCGACAAGTGAATGACTGTTTCGTATTTTGTCAATGAAATTACAAAAAATTTTTACCCAATGTTCCTTTTGCTGTAGATGAAAATCACCCTGCTTGTTTTCTTTCCTCCCAGCTTTTCGACATATTAACATTTTACCGCCCGTCAGCTCCGTCATGCTGATTGACCGTTTGACAGCACACGTGAGCAGCCGACTGCCCGTGTTTTTCACCAAATAAATTTGTTTATCGTTTCACGTGTTGAAATACGACGTCAGTATGCCAGCTTATTATTTTGGTTCTCCGATCGAGCATGTTTGATGAATGTTGATTGATTTCCTAAACTTAAGTTTCAATGTATTAACATAACACATCCCAGAATACAATCAACAAGAAAGTGTGGAAGTATTTGGCGTGTCAATATTTAATAACTTGCATTTTTCAAACAAAGGAAAATACAATCCAGATCTTCCTCAAGGCTGCACAACAACGCAGCATCTGTATCATTGTACCTGCACTGTGTACACCATCTCTTTAAGTAATACTTTGGCAAATTTGGAAACTTTTACGATGATTTCATTTACATGAACAGTTACATCTACTTAATCACTGATATTTACAACTTAGAATTTGTATGAACAAGGCCTTGTGACTAATGTGACATTAGAAGTTTGCATCCATACTGTTGTGTTCCTTGTAGATTTGGAGTTTTTTAGAATATTTTCATTCTTAATGGAATTCTTGATAAAGAAAGTAACCCGTAAATAAGACAACTGAGATGATTTGACAGTGAGACTTGACAAAGTTCATGCTATAGTTTCTTTTCCAAATCATAACAACAGCCGCTGCTGACATCTGGATTTTGGTTTGTGTCTTCCCCTGTTAAAGTACAGTCATTCTCCTCATGTCTGTGTGTGTCTTTGTCTCTCTTTGTCTCAGTGGAGTCCAACAGTCCCAATCTTCTTGCGCCTGATAACACACTTGAACGTTCGTTTTTCATCCGGATGAAGTCGACGCTCACCAAAAGAGGAGTTCACATCAAGTCCTCAGGATATAAGGTGAGGTCGTCCATCACTTCTGAATAACTGGTCGCTATGGAGGCGGTGTGTGGTGTGTTGTCTGTGGATGCAGGTCTTCAACTTGATGGCAAAAGAAACATGTGCTCCACCTGCTCCTGGCCTCCTACAGAAGTTATCAATATTGCTAGTAAAGTTAATGATTTAGTGTTTATTTAACCATCCACTCGGTGTTGGAATTAGATGTTAATGAACATGACCAAGAAGATGTAAATTGCTGCTGCCAGTTTCCTTGGTGGTTTTTAGCAGAATGTGATCATCAAATTTTCATCCTGAATTTTTCTTCCCACCGTATTCGTCAGACTGCTGCCGAGTTTGAAGGCTGAGCAACTTTTCTTTAATGCACCAAACCAGAGGGAGTTCAGCAAATACAGTTTTTGGAACCATAGTTTTTCCATACTTACACGGTGTGTAGTAGAAATACGCATGCATTCGTATGCACACACAGACATTTAATTTCAAGCTTTTCAAAGCTTTAAAATCACAAGTCTGATGGAGAATGACATTACTATATTTCTATCTTAATAGTCATCTTAAATATGCAATTTTATCTATGTACATGTATGTGTATTATTATTATTATTATTATTATTATTATTATTATTATTATCATCATTATCATTATTATCATTATTATTGTTATTATTATTAGCAATAGTAGTGTTGATATTAATATTGATATTAATGTTTATATTGATATCAATATTTATATTCACATTTGTATTAATATATGTACATTTGCGATCAAGCTGATGTTTCCATCAGTGATGAAGTCTCATGTAAAGGAGCACTTTTTGCACATCATCAGACAAGAGGAATGGCCCTCACACATGCACGCACACACACATGCACAGCTCAGACATGTGTGCCGGCTGAATGACACCTGGTCTGTCAGTCTGCAGTCTGGCTGAGTGTGTGTGGTCATTGGCATGTAAATCTGCCATCCCACCGTGACCACATACAGAGGAGGCATGCGGCCCTCTCACATATGGTATCAGTGTTAACGCACTAAACCCACTGATTCTCTCACCACATTCAGATGGAAAGATAGGATTAGGGGATCTGACCGTGTGTGTGTGTTCTACTGTATTTGAAGACAGAATATGTTATCTGATCTCAGCTTCGCTCGCTGAATTATACAATACTCTTATTATCTATCATCAAATAAGATGATCTACATGTAAATTTTTGATCTCACCATGGACAACTTGGTGTTCGGTAAGTGTTTGTGTGTGTGTGAGTGTGTCTGAGTCTCTCTGACCCACCCGGTTTCTTATAATGGATTCTTACAGTTTTCAGCATCGGGGAAATCTAAATCAGAATTATTCTTTTTGAAGCTCTTCTTTATTTTCGAATTGTACGTCGCATCACAAGTGGTCACAGGCCCGGCTTCGTGTTTGCATATTATATACCGTATTCATATTCTTACTACACTTACTGCAAAGTTGGGTATGTGAGCGTGTGGCAGTGCACCTGCGCATGCATGCCTCTGTGTATGTGAGTGTGTGTGTGTGTCAGAAAGAGACAGGGTGGGGTGTTTGTGTGTGTGTCCCATGCATTCCTGCGCTATAGCTCTGTGAACATCCCTCCTCTTGCAGATTGAGGGCTAGGATTAAAGAGGATGCACTGAGTGGAGGGGCCCTGTGTGTGTGGGTGTGTGTGTGAGGGTGTGTGAGAGCGAGGGAGAAACATTCACACACGCCTGATCCATGTGATTCCGGCATTTCAGACTCCAAACTTTTATTTTGATCTTCAAACTGTGATCGATCGAGCCATTTGAAGATTTGATGATGTTTTTGCGTGTTGATTTGCTGCTTTTGGTTTTCAGATTATGATGAAGCATGTGTGGCCCAATGTGTGTGTGTGCAGGGACGGATGAATGAATGCCCAGAAGTCTCCCTGTAGTAATAGCTGGACTGTTAAGTGAGGGTTTAACCTGGCAGATTCAAATCGCTTACGTGAGGTTTAACACTCTTGCCCCTGCCTTTGATCAAGGCAGTGACTTGGTGACCCACCCACACAGGAGAGAGTGCAGAGTAGCTGAGATGCTGAGGATGCACTTTGTTGCACTTATAAACAAAGAGAATCACCATATGTGCCTTATCATTTGATTGATTGAAACAAGAATCGCGTTTACTTTCTATTTAGATTAAATCATTCACTCTCTACAATAGAGACAGACAGCTGGGTGATCAATGAAGATTGATGGTTTCGCAGTCTGAGGTGTGGGTACGCGTGTGTGTGCGTGCATGCGGGCGTGCATGAATGCGCGCGCGTGTGTGTGTGTATAGCATGTTCCACCTGGCACATCCAATCACATGGAAATCGCTGTGGAGACAAAGAGACACACCATAAATATTCACATACACGAATGCATACATTACATAGGCTCACGTTTGCATACATTACATTGTGCGCACACACGCGCACACACACACACACACACATTTGGGGTTACAACATGCGTAATGCGGTGGGTGAGTCCTCTTATTAACAGTCTGATTTGGAAAATCTTTTGTTACACCGTGTCATCGCACACAGACAACTTTGTCGCAAAGAAGAAGACACACAACCAGTTTGTCCCTTGACCTCTTCCTCTGCCGCACCAGGTGATTCACATCACGGGGCGCCTGCGGATCAGGATGGCGCTGACGCACAGCCGCTCGGTGCCCAATCAGATCATGGGGATGGTGGTAGTGGCTCACGCTCTGCCGCCGCCGACCATCAACGAGGTTCGCATCGACTGTCAGATGTTTGTCACGAGAGTCAACATGGACCTGAAGATTGTTTACTGTGAGAACAGGTACGCAAAATGAGCAGAAAGCACACACTACCTACTCACAGCGCCCTAACAGAACTCAAACACCTGTCCTGTGTTTGTAGCCGCATACTTAGCCAGCTAAATACTTACTAATAGCTCACTGAAATAGGAATCTCAATTGGCGTTTTCAAACCAGAAGGATGAAAGCAGAGTATAAATAAGTCTCCCACAAATGTTGTCTGAAAGAATCATTATTCTGGCAGATGATTTGGTTTGGAAAACAAATTGTGAAGAAATTCTTAATTTCTAACCAATTATAACAGAAATGTGTTTCCATTTTTTTTAAGAATTTGTTGACATAAACCTCGACGCATGAAAGAGACCAACTAACCTGAACCCAGACCGCTGAAAATCCCTCCAGGCAACCCGTATTTACAATCCATTATGAAGAAAATCTGTCGTTTGTCTCAGCTTGGCTGTTTTTTTTGGACGTTTTGGCAAAATGATGTTGAGTTACTGAATGTTGTCTCTCCCAAAACTCCTTCTTTCGTTGTTCTTATTTGTGCTCCGGCACAGGCTGTGATCCGCTCCGAATAAAAGGGGAAAAGCGTCGTCTCCCTTGTCGGAGCATCTTATTCATGAGGAAGTCTGACCCAATCCACCTGCTTTAACAGTGAAATATGTCTGTGATGGATCTATCTCCATCTCTCTGTCCAGATAAAGCAGATAGGTATCAGGATACGGCTCAGGAGTTAACCGCCCAACCAGGGAGATTCATATCAATACAAAAAAATCTGTCCCGTTTTATTACAAAAAAGTGAGGAGGATAAAATGATAGCAGACAGATGGCTTTTTTCTTTTTTTTTACTCTTTTTTTGAGAATACAATGCATGACGCCAGTGAACAGGGAGCAACAGAAAGTATTTCTGTGAAAGAGAGAGAGCTAAACGGAGAGGGGACGAGACCCATCACGGATGCATTTTGTGGATGAATTTCGAAAAGAATGGAAAAATAGGATGATGTTTTTTTGTTTTTTTGTGAAAAGTGCACACTGTTCTGTTACCTGCCTGCCAGACATTAGTCTGACCCCGTACTCAATCACTGTGATAGCAGAGAAAAGCCTTCCCTCCAATCTTTGCTACATTTTATTAAATGTAACTTTCTATGGCTGTCTCTTATCGGAATTAGACATGTTCACTCACTACTAAGGCCTTAATGGGAAAGAGTAACCTAGTTACAGCCTGATTGAGAAGCCTTGCGCCTTGCACATGGAAAGATAATTTCAATATATCTTTTAGATGCTCGGCACCTGATAAGGCGCCACCACACGCTGGTTGATCTTCTAATCTATAATGTATTTATGTCGCTCAACCTTCTACGCAGCTCCAAATGTCACTGAATTCTTACGAAATCCCTCTTTAAACCTTTCAAGATTCCTCTGCAGTCTGAAAAATCAAACAGTCGTAGAAACACCGTAGGAACTGTGCTTTTCCACAATTGAATATTACAGACTTAGCTGCAGTGCGCCTCAAGTTCAGAAGTTATCAATCATCCGTCAAATTGATTTGTTATGTTTGTGTTTGTATTGATGTGTGCTGATGTTGGAGGCTGACGACGTGCCAAACCTCTGAATTACAGTCTGCTCAAGAACTTGGCAATTAAAATTTCCCATCACAATCCAACAGGGGCTTATCCTGTGTATGCGCGCGCGTGTGTGCGTGTGTGTGTGTTTTGTAGGATCACTGATTATATGGACCTGACTCCAGTGGATATTGTGGGCAAAAGGTGTTATCAGTTCATCCATGCTGAAGATGTGGAGGGGATCAGGCAGAGTCACCTGGACTGTGAGTACTGGAGGAACAAATCATGTGACTGCCCGACTGTCCAAATGTCTCTTCGTCTTAGATTTCTTTTTTTTTTACTTCAAACTTTTCAAATGGCCGCGTGGGCTTTCTAAACTCAACTCGCAATACTTGAGATCAGCTGTATTGAGATTAGCTGAGGAAGGACAGGAAGGAAATTAAAGAGGGAGGGGGTACCTGGAAAATGAATGATTGAAGCAAATGAGAAAGGTCAGATGGAAACAGAGAGAAGATAAACAACCATAGACCAAAGAAAAGAAAAACAAATCTGACCAAAGACCAAGAGAGGAGAAGGAAGTGACAGTGAACATACCAAAAGTCATCCTCAGTCAAAAGTGAATTCATTTTCGAAAATGAATTTATTGCTTTTCGTCAGGGTAATTATCTCCAACTGTATTAAAGACAGCAATTAAAGACTTAATTACAGCTATTTCAAATTTGCACATATCTGAGAAGCAACCTATCTCTGGAATTAATACCCCAAAAATATGTACCTGGATAGAAAGAGTATATGGCAGGATGCGCAGATGCCTTTTATCATATGATAGTTGTTTGCTAGCTTTTTCAATCACGATGGTCTTGTAAAGTAAACTTGTTAAATGTATTCCATAATCTCACCTTGTTTTTTTCATCTCCAGTACTCGTACTCTCTGCCTCTGACAAGCTTTTATCATCATCATAACACTCCACCAAGCTAAAACATGTCACACAGCTCTGCAGATAAGCTATCAGCCAAGTATAAGAAAATGCACCGTGTTCACCTGAAACTTTTTCAATTACCCCCTGCGAAAGTTCCCGAGCCACGCGCTCTCCGAGTGGCAATCAGGAAGAGACTATACGGTGGCCCGGTGGGGTCAGCTGGAACGAGGAGGGAAAGGTTAGGATGTGTAAAACCCAAAACAGGAGAGAAATGTGGAGGGAGATTATTCCTGTCTGCCTGCTGTGTGGATGAGAGGTCAGGGAGGCGAGCTGACAGCCGGCGTGTAAATGACTCCGTTTTAGTGGAGCATAGTCTAATACAGCACCTCCGCTCACCTCCGCCGCACATTTTATTCTTCCTCTTTCAAAATTAATTTCCTTCCTGCAAGGGAGGCTTTCAGAAATGGATGTAGATGGAGCGACAGAGGTGCTGCTCCCCCCCTCTCCTCTCCTCTCCTCTCCTCTCCTTTCATCGCACAGTCAAACGGGCGCCGGCAGATTGTCCGGGAATCTGTGGGATAATTCCATACCTCATGAACTTGCTCCATGATTGTGTTGGAGCTGATTTCACGGCGGCACTTAATGATTCTCAACTTTGCCAGCGGACATGTTGAATGTCCTTGGCCCCGATTTATTCCAATTTGCTTTGTGTTACGTCTGCTGCTATGTGCTATCTGCTGTGTTTATCGCACATACCGGTACCAGGAGAATTCCCTCCAACTGAGTGTCTCTAAATACCTCCTCCTACTTCCAACCATGGGGAAATGACAATTTCTTGGTCCCTCTTCTGTTCTTACCTCATTCTGTCCTCCCTCATTTCCTTATTTCCTTGCGCCGGTGGACTGTCAGCAGTCCCTCATTTGTTCTGCAGAAAATACAGATGAGAGAAATGGGCCTTTTGGTGGGGGGGACTGAGGATTTATTTCCACACCTGCTCTGTGTTCCCAGAGATAGTTAGAGAATGGATCCAGGTGTATTTTGGAGGGAAAGCCTGCTCTCTAAGGCGGGATCTAAAATTTAAAAGGCTCCTTTTTGAGAGGACGAGGAGGTGTGATCCCTCTCTGTGAGGAGGCGTCGCTCTCTAAGTCTCCATCATTACCTGCAGACAGCCGGTCTTAACTCGGGTCAGATCTCAAAGTCAATCTACCCTCGTTTCCACGCCTAGAACCCGGGCGTGAAAGAGAGGGAGAGGAGCTGACGACTGGCACGAGGAGGGGAGGGCGTCGTCTGAGGAGGAGATATTTGAGATGAGCTGACTTAAATGTTTTATCACAAGTAGAGGCTGAAGGTAGCGAGTGAGGGAGAAACAGAGGAGTACAAAAGCACATTTGCACCTCTAAGGTTGTGAGTGATCACATGTAATAAGAAGAGGAAAGATTTCGCCATCTCCTTAGAGAGGGACAGGAGCAGAGGGAAGGTTTCAAAGAAAGAAACTATCCATGAAACCATTGACGAAAGGAGAGGAAAGGGTAAGAGAGGAGGACAAGGGAAGTTGCTATCAGGCGCGGCTGGGTGGAATTTATAGCGAACCGGATTTTCACAATAAAAGCTTGAGGTTGGCAGAGAGGAGAAGGTGAACAGAGCAGAGATGATGCTCCTGAATACCTCTTGCGCAGAGAAACAAAGAAAGTAGACATTGGTACTACTGAATTAGGCGATGGTATATTTCATTTTCACACAGGGAGAGGGGGCGTAGAGATGACAACAGAGTGGGAGAGGAGGGCAGAGAGGAGGAGAGAAAAAGAGGACAGTCTCTGTGGATCCAAGCCTTCAGGGCGTCTCTGTCAACCAACATCAGCCCAAACGAACACACACACACACACAATTTGCCAGCGAATGGCAGAAATAACCTCCTTATTAATGGCATACATAAGTGCACACACAGAGAAAGACGTTGACATCTGAATGTAAAATGGGCAGACTGATTTAACCAGATTGTTGAGAAAATGATGTAGTGATAAGAGAGATAAAGACAGAGCAAAGCAGACAGACAGTGACTGAGACCTAAACCGGTCGAAAAAAAGAGAGAAGACTGTGGGGAGAGATAAAGGGTAGGAAGAAGAGAAGAGGCAAAATGGCCCGAATAAACAGAGGTAGACTGCTAAAAAGAAGTGAGAGTTTAAAAGGGAATGGGACTCCTTTAATCTATTCCTTTCTCTCCTGCTGCCTCAGGCAAGCCTCCAGCAGTCTCCCTCTCTCATCCACACTCTCTCTCTCTCTCTTACTCTCACTGCCTCACTCTCACTCTCTCCGTAACAGTCTTTCACTCACTTGCCCCATGATTTTCTTCATTTGATGACAATTACAGACAAATAATGTATTGGTTGAACAAAAGTGAGCATCACCTCTAGGATGGAGAGTGATGGGAGAGGTGGGGCGCAGTGAAATGAGGGGCAGATCAAGGAATAAATGTAGAAAAGTACAGAGAAAGATGAGATGGGGAAGAGAGGAGGATGGGAGAATAGTTTAAAAAGATGAGGACAAAAATCCTTAAATTTTCAGACATTCTGTAAACATAACCAGCAGATTTGATTAATTGATCAAGTCAGAAAGTATTCAATAATTTCAGAGAAAAATTGGGATAGCAAAGCTGACATCAAATTTGTAATTTACCTCTCTGTTGAACCTGGCCTGCGTTACCTCGCTTCTTTCTGGTGTCGCCTACATTTCCCAGAGAGCATTGCCCCAGGAGAGAGCCTAGGCAGCTAACCCTGCTATCAGCCTAAGGAGGGCACACAGGTCATAAACAGCCCGAAGGTGTCATAACTCTGATGTTGGCCCAACTGTGCGTGTGTGCGTGAGTGTGAGTGTGTATATGTGAGAGAGAGAGAGAGAGAGAGAGAGAGAGAGAACACAAACATGCACATGTGTGTGTGTAGGCAACTGTTATCAAAGACAAACATTCCCCACGACTCAGGACACAACCTGCCTTTGCAATGCATCATGGTCCATGAGGTTACATACTCACCGACAACCGTGACAATTGCCTCTAAACATGGATACCATCACAAAACTAGAGACAAATGAAAAATGCTGCCGCTCTGTACACATTGTGCACTTGTGACCTTATAGCAGTTTTTTAGTATGGTATTATCATATTTACAGCAGTGTATTTAGGGTTTTGTCAGGTTGCTTAGTATGGTGTGACTGACCAAGATAGGCAAAAATGACGGTGAGGGCTGCAGTCATGATTGCTCAGGTGTGTGTGTGTGTCAGCATTGATGTGTCACACTTCATGCTACAGTGTATCAGAAGTGTGAATGTAGCTCAGCGTAGAATCCTCTGGAATTAAAGCTGCGTGTTAGCATCACCGCTGCCATTGGACACGCTGTTCTGCCGCAACGCCATGCTGCTCTCTGAGGACGAGCAGTCATTTGTGTGTGTGCGGGTGCGCGCGCGCACGCAACAGTGTGTGTGTGCATTGTGTCGCTATTTACTCTGCCGTACAAACAAAGCAAGGTCACATTCAAGGTGATGTGATCTCACCATCTCTGCCTTAACATGCAAACAAGTTTTTTTGTTTTGTTTTTTTACCCCCACCATCTCTCCCCGTCCATGTCTCACTCTCTCATCCGATCATTCCCCCTCTCCCTAAATAGTAAAGAGAGAAGGCATAAACGGCAATTGCCTGACTAAAGTCAATTACATCAGCCCTGGGGATGTCGTCTTAGACAATGCTATTAGTTTCTAATAGTTTTTAATTACTGGCCTTCGTTTTATATAAATCACCCCCCACACTTCCTCTCTCTGTCCTTTCTGTCAAGGAAAAACCTATTTGTATCTTTAATTAAATGGAGGCGAGGGATATGAATTTACTGGCCCCGGCGTCTCATTTCTGACTGTTTCTGTTCGAGCAGCCCCTGATTAATGCCAATACATATTGCTTAAGATAACCATTCACTGGTTCATTTAGCCAAATTTATTGCCAACATGCCATCATGGGTTGGAACGAGGACTGGTGTCTGTTATAGTGCCACAGCGCTATCTGGTGGTGAGATAAGGAAGCTACACCGTTTAGATGTCTGCTTCCCAGGTGCATTCCAGCGTTAAGGGAACTTCCTGTACGGGCAACATTACATTACACACAAAAAGATAAATGGCTGCAGGTTCACCAAACCCAGCTATGCAACAAATCATGGGTAAAATGTCTTTGTTCAAAAATTGTGTGAGATTTCCTTGAACCAGGGTTGTGGATTAATTAGCGACTAAATCTTGCAAAAGCACACAAGAAAAACTCAGCGATCATGTGGGAATTTCAATTGAATGAAATGACTTGATTATTACTTAATCTCAGTGTTGCAGGAAGCATATTCAACAAGCTCACCAATCAATTCATTTTCATTCTTCATAAGCGTTTTTTTTTTGCCAAGAATTATATTAATTTGTAATTTGTATAATATGATATTCTACAATAATGTAGTATAATATTAGAATTTTTCATTTAGATTCCAAGAGAACTAATTGGCATTCTAATTGTCATCATGTCATTCCGCAGAACCAGCAGACTCGGTCTCAGGGCGAAATGTTGTCACTCTGTTACTCTGCCCGACTAATAATTTCTCATGACTTTAAGATAATAATCAATGTTCAGTCGGACTTCTATTTGAATCGCAAATGTTGTGGTCAGCCAAATACTTGTGTGCAGGTGAGATAATTCACTATAGTTCTATGAAAAGCCTGAAGTTGACAATTAGTATGAAGAAATCAAAAGTGCGGGTGAATTCCAAAAATATGGCCTCATGACTGTTTTGTGTTACCCAGATTGTACTGAGTTATGAGTATCTCAAGTACACACACACACACACACGGTCGCATGCATACACACACCGGCTGGCGTAGTGTGTTGGTCTGATTAATGACGGCAGCAGCAGAGCAGCTCTAAGCCAGCTGTCACATGACATCTGATGACTGCACCTCTCTCTCTTTCACTCGCCCTCTGACAAACACACACAAACCCACAGACACACACATACACACATGGATGTACTGGGCTCATCCAGCTATTTCACCCCTCCTCTCCCCCTCTATCATGAACAAGCTGTTGGGTCACTGTGATGTCAGATTGCTCAAGTCAAATCTGGTGTCTTTCTATGTTTTCCTCTCTCCCCATCTCTTTCCTTCCCTTGTCTCTCTCTAATAGTACTGAATAAGGGACAGTGTGTGACAAAGTACTACAGGTGGATCCAAAAGAACGCGGGGTACATCTGGATTCAGTCCAGTGCCACCATCGCTATCAATGCCAAGAACTCCAGCGAGAAGAACATCATATGGGTCAATTATGTACTCAGGTCAGAGGTCATCTCTTAACGATAAATAAATGGAGATGATTGTGATTGCAGCAGCTGCATGGGGCCAAAAAAAAATCCCCCACCCAATTTTGATAAATACTGATATTAGATCACTCTGTACATCAACAAACAAAAGCACATGCAATGAGCAAATAAATCGATGATTTGATGTGTTAATCCTGTGTGGACATTTGAATGAATTGATCCACCGAATCGGTTGGTGGCTGTAATCAAACACAAATGTTTTCTGCTGCAGGTTTTGTGTGTGTGCTGAGCCAGGAAATGCACGGTAAACTGAAAAAATTCTCTGTGTCTGTATCTCTCCACAGCAATCCAGAGTATAAGGACATGCCAATTGATATCGCTCAAATGCCCAACCTGCCAGAGAAAACCTCGGAATCGTCTGAAACCTCTGACTCGGAATCAGAGTCCAAGGAAAACTCTGGTGAGGAACACGGGAGGAGGAGGAGGGATGAAGGGATGGGAAGAATATCTGTTGAAATGCTCATACCCACTAGAGCAATAACCAACAATAGGGGGTAAAATCCAATAAAGAAAGGCTGCTATTGTACTATCAGCCTGTGCCAGCGTGCTTCGTTTGCCAGCCTGGATTGTTGATGATCCCGTGCATCGTTGCCAGAGAATGCAGGGACGGGGACGTGGCTCTGCTGCCAAAAGCTTCCAAAAAGCAGACAACGGGATATAACCACACAGAAAGCTACAAAATGTTTCAAAATACCAGTGCAAATAGCGCCCTCAAAACAGTGGCGTCCACAGAGGAATGTGGACGAGAATGAACCAGACAACTGAGCGAAATACCATCCTAACAATGTTTGTCTGTGTGCATTATCATTGTTATATTTCCAGTCACGGAATTCATAATTGTGGGGTTTATCCGTCAAACAGGGACTAAGAATAAGACGCATATCGAAGTTAGTTCATAATAACACACTACCTGTCAACTCCCCCTTTTTTTAAGCCCTATTTAAGCTATTCTGAATCTCTGTCCAAATTACTGACTCAGAGTTTGGGCAAACATAGCATGTATCAGTGTGTATCTGACTAGTAGTGGAGTCTGTCCTGGTGGGGTTCGATCGGTGCCAGCTGATTTTCATGCTGGAGCACAGTTATTCTGGTCTGGTTGCAAAACCAATGGTAATGAGCTGGTGGAGCATCTGATTACTTGTAAGTGCAAGTAAGTCTACTTAAGTGTGTGTGCAGCATATGTGTAGACATGTGCATAGATATCGCAAAGTTACCCTTATCATTGTCAGTGCTGTGTTCACTGAAAACTAAGACGATGAGAAAAGTAAAACGGAATAATGAGTGCCATTCTAGTATCGAATCACATTTTTACTGGTTGTGTGGCTTAAACAATTGAAAAAGTCTCCCTTGGAAACAGGTGCTTCCCAGCCTGGTAGTAGGACTGATTTCATGGCGTTACCTGTATTAGGTCCCTCCTGACAGAGCAAACGAGTGAAACATTGGCTTGCCACAGGGGAGGCAGGGAGTTGGCAGCTGGGCCGGCGCTGGCCTCTCTGTATCCTGGCTCTGTTTAAAGTGGATGTGGCCTGTGTGTGATGAGCTGGAAAGGGAGAGCGGGGCAGCTAAGACACTGTATACACTGCAGAATCCACTTCACAATACCAGAGAATACAGCCTGCTGGAAAGGTGCTCCGCTCAGGCCCTCTGAAGGGTGTCTCCTCACAGTCGGAAATGATACTCTGTGTGGCTGCCTTATCATGTGGCCTGTCTTATTGGGATTAGTGATGTTATTGTAAGTCATGAGTGCCACTTACATGATGATCGTCGACTTGTGGTACATGCAGCCTCTGCTACATTGGGTGTTTCGTCTCTATTATCGCTAGCATGTTGCAAAACAATACAACTTAAAAAAGATCATAAATGGCAATAGAGTTAGACTGTGTCAGCTCCGGGGTGACTTCCCTCTTCAGTTATTTACCGTATACTTTTTACTCTTCAGTTATCTTCTTTTTGTTGTTGTCTTTTTTCCAACATTAAGCAAACAAAACTGATTCTATGTGTGTTGTCTTATTTCTCTTCAACAGACAATGAAAACACCAAGTCAGAGGGGAAGCCAAGCCACCAATCCGAGCAAAGCGAGGATCCGGAGGCAGACAGCAAGCGTCAGCAGCCTGGCCAATCACATTCCTCCTCTGAGCAGGAGGTGAGACGCCAGGAGGAGCGAGATAGCTCCAGTAACCCTGAGAGCCCCGAGAGCGACGACAGCGTGGAAGGTTATGATGGAGAAGGGGAGGAGCAAGAGGAGGTAGCAGGAGGAGATGATGGGGTTAGACTAGGGAGGCTAGCAGCACTGGGAGGGTTGGGTGGACTGGGCACCATTGGTGGACTGGGGAATCTGGGAGGGCTTCATATCAAAGTTGAACATTACGGAGAAGGTGAGGAGATACAACTGCACAACTCCCAAACATCTTCGTCAGAGGAGGAAGCAGAGGAAGATGAGGAGGAGGAGGAGGAGGAAGAAGAGGATGCGTGTATACAAGATTGCGACAGTGCAAGTGATATCACCAATGCCAACGTCATCGCTCAAGCTGCCAGCAAACTACAGAAGAGGAGGAAGAGGAGAAAAGTTCAGAAATGGGATGGAACCCGAGGCAGGAGGCTCCGTCTCACCACGACGTCGCCCAGCCCGGTCGGCTTGGCTGAGGTCTCTCAGCTTGTGAACCCCTCGCAAACTGCCGCCACGCCGTCGCACCTCCTCGCCTCCTCTGATTCCCCAAACGGTGCAGCGGCAACTTCCTCGGTCCTAAAGATCAAGACAGAGATGGCAGAGCCAATCAACTTTGACAATGACAGCAGCATCTGGAACTACCCACCCAACAGAGAGATCTCCAGAAATGAGTCTCCATACAGTATGACCTCTAAGCCAGCTGCCCCCGGGGCCATGGAGAACTTCCCGTCACCCCAGGGAGGTTCCCTGCAAGTAGCCATTCCCGAGTCCGTCCTCACTCCTCCCGGAACAGAGGGAGGAGCAGGAGGCGTGAGGAAGCCTCCTTACAACGGAGGCTCTGCCCCGTCCTCCACCTCCAGCACCACCAGTTTGGCTCCCCCTTCCAACACCTCCTCCTCTGATCCCTTATCTCCTCCGCTGTCTGCCTCTCCGAGGGACAAGCAACAAGGCACACCCACCACTTCCTCTTCGTCTTCTTCCTCCTCGTCTTCTTCCTCCTTGCTGTACTCGGGCGATCTCGAGGCCCTGCAGCGCTTGCAGGCCGGCAACGTGGTCCTCCCTCTGGTCCATCGCGTCACAGGAACTCTGGCTGCCACCGCGACGACAGCTCCTCGGGTCTACACCACCGGGACCATCAGGTACGCGCCGGCTGATGTCACCTTGGCTATGGCACAAGGGAATCTCCTCCCAAACACCGCCATGAACTTTGTCGACGGCTCGGGGTTCAGCCTTGACCCCAAGACCCCCATGGAGATGCTGTACCACCATGTCCACCGGCTAAACATGTCGGCCGCCGCGGCCGCTGGAGGCCCATTTGTCAGCTCACCGTCAGCGGCGGCGGTCACGGGTGCAAACGGCGCCCTTGGCAGCCAGATGCCAACGGCAGCTAACGTCTTCACCACAGCAGAGGGACTGTTCTCTACGTTACCATTCCCGGTTTATAGCAACGGCATTCACACCACGCAGACAACTCTGGAGAGGAAGGAGGATTAACGAAAACCATCTGAGACCGTATTACTGTGTTTTCTTGAATCCACAGCTGTGTCAAAATAAGAGACTGCTCACTAGTAAAACATTACAGACTGTTCGATGGCTGTCTTGTTGTAAGACTGTGTTTCCGAGAGAGGAGAAAGGACAGGAAAGGATGACAAACGTACTCCAGCACTTTGAATCTGAGAAACAGAGCTTGTGTAATAGACGTGAATGACTCTCAAATGTGTCCCCCTTTTTCTATTCTTCCCTCCTCCCCCTCCTCCTCCCCCCTCTCTTAGTCTTTCCTCCCTCTGTCTTTTCTCCGAAACAACTGAAAA
The DNA here is from genome assembly GCA_900312935.1 of Carapus acus. Classification (NCBI taxonomy): domain Eukaryota; kingdom Metazoa; phylum Chordata; class Actinopteri; order Ophidiiformes; family Carapidae; genus Carapus; species Carapus acus. Next base: position 18,835 of record OMPJ01010032.1, read on the forward strand.
CTGACTATTCTTTATTGTAAAGAATTCCCTTTTGCCTACAGAGAATTCATATTGCCTAAGGACTCCGCTGGAGCCCAATGGGAGTAATTTTTATTATTTGACTCAGTTCTGTTGCATCTTTATGAAGATGCTGACTGTGAGTATTTAAAAGGAGGACGGTACAGGACAAAACTCTCTGACACTCTCCTCCATATCTTGATGAGATCAAGGCTTGAAAAAGTTTTTAAAACAGAGAGGATGAGCTCTCGTTCCTGACAAGAGGTCTCAGAGATAAATAATCTTTTGAAAAAAGGTTTTTGAGGATGTTTCTCGATTGAGGGAAAAGTACAGAATTAATGCTGTCTTTCTTGATTTGTCTCCTTTTTTTATGATATAATCTAACTCAGATTTAACACACAAATCAAGCATTAAGAAACACAAAAAAAGCAATGCCGGGTACTGACCTGTGAATTAACGAATGTTACTACTTCCTCTCTTATCCCAGGAGCTTACCTACAGGTCTGCACCAAACACAACCTCCTCTCCATGTCTACCCATCTCTCTGTCAGTCTCTCCTTTTCTATCAGACTTCCACTGTTCCCCTTCGATCTTTCATTCGGTCTACATTTCTTCCTTACGTCTACAGATTCATGGTGCTACTGACCGTCCAGTAACCCTGATTCAGCTGGCTGATGTGGGTGCTGAAAACAAACCCACAGCTCGGTGACAGATTTTTGTTGTTTTTTTTGTTTGTTTGTTTACTTTTTCATGTTTGGGTTTGTTTGGGTTTTTTTGTGGAGGGGGAATTTTAAAGAGTTATGTTTCTGCTCTGACCTTCAGGAAAGTCAGACCCAAACTCAACATCAGCAACCACACCTCCATGCCCCACATGTGTCTACCACTTCCTCTCATTAAGAAATAATGTGATTAGACCATGACAGAACGTGGGGAAGGTGTGGAGGGGTCAGGTCTGCACAGCAGCGTGGTGTCAACTGCTCAGCAGAGAAACTACACATTTACTCCTTGTATTTCCTAACTTGATCATTTTTACTTCCTCAGTGAGACTGAGGCTAAATAGCTAGCATCGCTAACTTGAAAAATGAATGTTGAAAATCTTGACCAACTCCTGTTAGATGTTTTGTTGATATTGTGCCACCACTACCTTTTGTTACCCCGCGTCCCCCTCCTCCTCCTCCTCTTCTTCCTTAACCAGTACCACCTCCAGATACAGACCGAACAATCCACTCTCTTCCATCTACATATCATTGCCGGAGTCTGTGATGAAACCACATATCAGCCAGGAGATTGTAATTACACATGACTTTCCAATCAACCAATCTATCAATCAATCCAATGTAGGGAAAATGGGTTGTAAAATAATTTGAGGAAGAGGGAAAAAAAGTCACCATCCTTAAACAACACTGTCGATGTTGTTTGTTTCCCAGCCTCTGTTGCCAAAAAATGTTAATCTCACAACTGAAGTGTTTTAAAACCACTGTGATTCTTGTTTCCTGTTTGTTTGTTTGTTTGTTTGTTCATATGTTTTGAAGAAAAAAAAGATGACTATAAGTAATAACGAAAATGGTATAAATCTGTCAAAACTCCATCTTTTGAAAGGTTGACAGCCCCGTCTTTAACCATCTCTTCATTCTTACTACCAAGTGTTATTAAGCCGTAAAAAATGTGTTACTGATGTGTTTAGTGTCACTGGCTGTCAAAAAGTCTTCATGGCGACTTCTCTCTGTGTGTGTTGACTATATGCAGTATATACTGAGCTACTGTAGCTGTTTTTGTCCTTTGTCCTCTCTGTGCTCTATCTCTAGTGTGGGAGAGAGAGAGGAGAGAGGGGCTCGGGAGAGACGGGCTGCAGTTCAGGGACAGTTGACCCCGTGAGTGACGGCTCCGCGTCTCTCTCCCTCCTCTCTCCTGCTCTTGTTTCTCCTTATCTGCAGTCTTAGTGAAACCAGTGGAGGTTTGTGGAAATTTCGTGTTTGGTGGCCTTTGCAAAAAACGGAGAAAAAACTTTGTAGAGTCCACCTTTTTTCGCTGCTTCTTTTTTGTCTTTGTAAAACCTCTCTTTGGTTTTCTAATACTTCTCTTTCTCTATGCTATTGCTTTTTGCTGTTGTGTAGTCTTATTCAAACCTCTTTATCTCAATCTCTTTTCTCTCAGAGATGAAAAGATTCTTTAACTAGCTCAAAGGTTTATGGAGCCATGTTTTTGCCACTAAGGAATTCTGGGAATCTCAGTTTTCAGCTATTGCCTAGAACAACATCAACAACTAATGAATAGTCACATTGTATAGAAACAAACAGTAACAAGGAAGTAGCCTAAAGTAGCATTTTTAGATGTAGTCATCTGGAAACCCCATTAAAGCCTCAGTTGTGAAACAATTCCCAGAGTTCCTTGGGGCATTTTGTGTGCATTGGGTGTATTTCATTGGTGACCACCAAACTTGTTGACTTTGAGAAACCCTACGCAAACTTCTCTCACAAGACAAAGAAAGTAAAAAAAAAACAAATCACAATAGTATTTCAGGACACAAATTAAAAACGGTTTTAAAGATTTCTAAAGAAATTAAAAGAAAAAAAATATTTCACAATACAAATCTATTTTTATAGGTGTTTTGGAAAAGTGCATGTTTACTAAGTTTGTTTCAATGCGTTTGAGGTATGGATGGATGATGTGTTTTTTTGGGGGGGAGGGGTCCAGCCAATCTCTTGTCAAATCTCTGTGTCTTTTGTTTTCTTTTTTCTTTTTCTTTTTCTTTTTCTTTTCTTTTCTTTTCTTTCTTTCTTTTTTTGGTCTGTCAAGCCTGTTTTGAGGGCAAATAAAGTATGTGTTGTAAAATGACCTGGACCTCTTAAACCCCATTTTACATCAGGAAAAGCTATTTAAAAACTATGTAGCATCTACTAGAAATTTGAAATTAAAACTGAGCGCGCTTTGTTGCTGCGATAGTGACATGGAAACAATTAACATCCCAGCTCACAAACTTAAGGTGAGCTTGATTGTGGCTGATTGTGAATTTTGTCATTCTGTCTCCCCGCCTTTGGGAATTAAGCATTTTCCAGGTTTGCAGTTTGAACTGTAAAAATTGTTTGGGGCCACGATGAAGGTCAGGCTCCCCAGTGAAAAAGTGAAGGGAGGGATGGACTTAACTCAGACTAATCAAAGTGGACCAGGAAATACACCCACATGTAAACAAACGTCAAACAGCCGGACCAAGCTGTTTCACTGTTTTTCTGTGTTTTTGTGTCGAAAAATGAAAAACTTTGCTGGTGATTTTAAAAACTTAAAAACCTTAATCACAGCTGCTGTCAGAAATACATAGTGTTTAAGAATTACAAATATTGAAAAATCACTTCATTTACCTGTGAAGAAACTGTGTCTGTGTTTTTAACTATTTCTTGTACAATTATACAGATTCTTTTACGAGGAACTTGGTGCCAAGTAGCCGAAATATGGGAGAGAGGGAATCTCTTATTATCAATGTTAACAGTGTTATAAAATTCTAAAGACAAACGAATTAAAATATTAAAAAAGAGAAAACGATGGTACATTGCTATTTTATTTGTTATCTTTGAGGAAAAACACACGACTAACAGATGCTAACTTTGAGTGCCTGGCCTATTTTTTTATTATTATTTTCGAAAAAACATCTTTTTGAGTTCCACTACCACAAATAATGCTGCAATCCGAAAATGTACATACTTCATTTTTACAAGCAGTTGTTCTTTTATATTTTCACTAGGTTCTCATCCGTTCAGAGGAACATGTTTCATACTTGGTTGTCTTTATGTAACCCGGTTTTGTCCATCTTATGACCAGGTGCCATATCATAATAAAAACTTCTCTTGACTTTGTTACCAGCTTGCATCATTTCTTCTGTTTGACACATTAAACCATTCGCTCCCCTTGCCAGAAACTGTCCCTTTTCCTTTCCTTCCTTTCCTTCTTTTATTTTTTTGTTTATTTGTTTGCTTTTTTTTTTTTTTACCTCTCTTTGTGAAATGTTTTGCTCTATTTAATTGTTGTCTTGCCAGCGTGCTGCCACGTGCTTTGGCTCTCTGCTCACTTCTACTCCCAACTCCAAATCTAAGTTTTACACCTCATATGGAATTAACTGGCGCAGGCAGAGAGACGCATCAATCTCCAAGCTGTGTCATGTCCTTGGACCCGCTCAGGTGTACCTGTCAGGAAGACCCATCAGCTGAAACACTTGCCATCTTGTGGCCACTGATGGGGATGCCACAGTGTTGCTGTTCTTACACATACACACCCTTTTTTCCTCTCTGTGCTCATAGTCAGCCCGTCATGTCAGTTAAGGAGGGCTTGTGTTGTACTTGCAGCTCCATGCTGTGAGGGATTGGTCATTACTGAAGTGAATACAGCTCATCTTTCATCCAATCCCTTCATTCATAGATAGTAATCAGACAAAGATGAATCTGACTTGTCAGAGGGGTTACTCATTAATATGTCTACTCGCTCTTAAAGTCTCCTGCAAGTTTGCAATTCATCTATGTGTCCATTACTCCATCCCTGGTCTAATCAAATATTATAAGACATATTACATTCGTGTAGTGTATCATCTACGCTTCTTCACCGTTATTATCTAGACTCTCCCTCTTTCTTGGCTACATCACCTTTTCCCCTCCTCCTCCTCCCCCTCGTCCTCCTCCTCCCCTTGCAGTAATAAGAGTAGAGAGGTCAGTCCATTGACCCTCCGAGGCCAGCCAACTTTAAATATTTCACACTATTTTAAATGAGCACACATGAATCATAGATCATAGGGTGCTGTGTATGTGAATGTGTGTGTGTGTGTGTGAATGTGTGTGTGTGTGTGTGTGTGTGTGTGTGTGTGTGTGTGTGTGTGTGTGTGTGTGTGAGAGAGAGAGAGAGAGAGAGAGAGAGAGTGTGTGTGTGTGCGCGTGCGTGATTTCTTGAACCTGAAGCTCCTTCTAATAACCTCTGGCTGTCC